>VZRR01004098.1:181007-205588 GCA_013398015.1 Oreocharis arfaki | reverse complement strand
CCCCCCAGTGGGATGCAGGAGAGAATTGAAAGAGGAAAAGTGAGAAAAACCCGTGGGTCAAGATAAAGACACTTGAATACGTGAAGGAAAAACTGAAGAAAAAACCCAAGTGATGCAAATGCAAGCATTCAACACCTCCCACTAGCAAACTGATGCCCATCCAGTCTCTGAGCAACAGCTTCTTTGGAAGGACTAGACAGAGACAGAACCTGCACCCAGAGTCCAAAATGAAAAATAAGGTTTCAGTGGAGATGCTGGTAGAGCCTTCTGCAAGGAAGACAAGCAGATTGAGTTTGATAGGGAAGAACGGTAAGGAAGCAGAGGAGTGTACAAACATGGGACATGATCATAGCAGAACATGTCTTTTATTGCAGCATTCAGAACGGATCTGACATGATAATACGCATCAGGAAGAAGAAGAAAAGAAGCAAGATGATTTGTATTTGAAGGAGTTTCATTCTTTAGTTGCATGTTTTAGTTTAATTTAGTTTAGACAGGAATGTTCTCAAGCATATTTGTCTGACAGAAACTAATATTTGGGCAAAGCCTAGGCAGAGAGACCTGCAGGAGAGTCTGAGTTAGGGGGGACTAGGGAGATATGGATCAGAAAAAATAAGCAGTGGAAAAATTATCAAAGATGGTGTGGGGAGAGAGATGGTGAAACTGCTTTAGCTATCTCCTTGAGTGACTCTCGGTCTAGGGAGAAGCAGATCAGTCTAGAATACACAGCTGGGAGTCAGTAAGAGAATAATTGTATTTGGTTTTGTGATGAGGTTACAGAGAAATGAATCACAAGGGAGGATAAACAGACAAGCTGGTCAAAGAAGATGCAGCAGAAATACTGGTTCTGAGATTGGCTAACAGCCATTAATGGCTGCAATAAGAGCAGCTTTATTTTGTGTAAAAGATAAAAGCAGATTTGGGAGGGATGTAGTGTATGTCTAACAGAGAGACTGTCAGCAATTATAAACAACATGTTGAGTTGACTTAGAGAAGCAAACAATAAAAGAATTAAGACAAATAGCTGAAGTATTAGCAGATGATGAGATCTGGAAATGTGTATCAAGTACAAAAGTATTTCACATTAAACTTATCAGATAAATGGCAATTTCTAGGTTTCTCAAACTTAAACATATTTTAGTCTTATAATACTTTGAAAAATTCTTCCGGCTCTATACCTTTCATGACCTGTCCCTCTCTGCATCTTTCAACATTTGTTTGAGCCTTTGAGTGCTTTTGGATCTGGCCAACACTTTTTACAATGAACCTGTGCAAAAGGAAAGTTTTCAATATGTCCATTGAACATAGTAATGTATGGAATTTTTTTATTATTATTATTTCCCCATCTCACGACTCATACCACTCTCTTAATTATGAAAACATTAGCTTCATAGAAAATTGAGTTATTCAGGGAGAAGACTTCTGCTTTCACAGTGAAATCTGAACTTTGCGAAAGACATTTGTCACTGAAAATGAATAAACAGTCATTTTTAAAAAAAAAATTAAGTAAAAATAAATTTTTAATGAGTATTCCCCTGTAATCACTAAGTCAACCAATAATATGCCCATTCTTTTAATACTGTCTTCCAGGATAATAAGGAAAGTGGTGACTTGGAGGGGTTTCAAAATTTGTAATTACTTCAGACTTTTGGGATTTTTTATAAAATATTTCTATTGTTCCTCATAGAGAAGGTATTGAGACACAGACTTTTTTTGTTAAACATTTAAAGTATTATTATTCCTAGCTATAGTTTTAGTCATATAAAGATATCACATGACTGCAGCTTCTAAGACATAAAGTTGTTACTGGACTGTTATGAGAGAGGTTTAAACAACAGTTCTCCATTCCCCCTTCCTATTTTTTATTTTCACATTTGATAGTGATCAAGTTGCAGGAATGATTTTGCCTGTGGATTTCTTTATTTTGGTGCCAGTACATGTGCCTCTGAATTTGAGCCAAATGGAACAACTCTGCAGTACGTCCTCTGTGCTGGGTGAATCCGGGACAATAGTTGTCAGTGGTTGTGCTATACCACAGTCCTACTGAAAAAATCTGGAGAAGGAGAGTAATGACAACCAAGCCTGAGAAACCTCAAAACCATTCACAAAAATGAAGTTACCACCTCCAAAAACCGAGTCCACATTGAGCCAGTCAGCCACACTTCTTGCATGCTCTTTTGAGAAAAAAAATAATATCCTTCCGCACATCCTTGGCTCTGTCTTTTGTGGCACCTTCTTTAGACACAGGAAGATGTCAGGGCCACATCCATTCATCTTATGAGCACAGAGGTTTGAGGATATGCTACTCTAAACCTGGTCAAAAGCACATGTGTCTCTGTGCCTGTCACCTTTCTAGTACGTATGGAATAATAAATTAGGTGTGGTTTGATTTGTTTTTCAACAAAGACAGTTACACTAATCCAGCTGCAGTCCCTGCTTCTCCTGGGGCAGACATGGAATGTGTCAGTGAAGCTCTGCTTAAGTTGGGATTCTGGAGTTAGCTGGATTGATGGCCTCCCAGAAGACCGTCTGCATAAATAATTAATTTTTATTTTTGAAAAATTATCTGAAATGGTTGTGAGCCTAAAAATGGGGTTAAGTCACAGCCAGAGTATTTCTGAATCTGAAGGGGAAATGATTGAAACTAGAGAACAAGCGAATAAAATCATAATTCTGCAGAAGTACATACCTCTGTCTATTACAGAAAAAATATTTTTGCAGAGAGATGTCTTTTCTCCATCACATCTTGATAAGCATAAGGGTACAACCTTTCATTAGCATGAAAGATTCTGAATATAGCAAATCACAGTAACATGAGGCCCTGCCAGTTTATTTGCATTAATTACAAGAGGAAGTTGGTACTGGAAGGAAGAAACAAACCCATTTCTGAGGCCTCATTCAGCATATAACTTACAGAAACCTTCTTCTTCTAAAGCAATGAAGTTGGACTGTAATTTATGTTACATGCTTTGAATAAATTGCCTGCTAGAATCATTTTACAAAATTGTAATGTACATTTACTGTGAGAGAATTTAAAATTATAACAATAGAAGAGAAATTAAGAGGTACTATTAAAACTGTCAATAAAAAAATTCTTAACTGGAATATACTGAATTAAAAACCACAATTGATGAGGGTGTTTCCAGAAAGCTTATTTAACCCAAATATATTTAACATATCTTCAATAGCTGCTGGTGCCATTGGGGCAGTTATACTCTTAAATGGGATACTTTAGATTCATTTAGCAGCAATCCAAATGTACTATGTGTCTTCATTTCCATGCAGGTTATGTCTTCCTCTTAACCAAAGTCCTATTATCCTGAAGTTGCAAAATGCATGAAATATTATGCTAATGATTCAGTTACGGAGTGAGTTGGATATTATGCCAGGGACTTTTTGACAAAGTGTCTGAAAGCGCTTGTCAAGATGCAGATTGAATCACCAAGTGCTTCCTCCCAGCCCTGTTTGGATGACTGGCTTATTAACTATCTCCCTGACTTGGGGCCACCCTCAGTGCAACAGCTCTTAGCATAACGAAAGGAGCTGTGTAGTAGCCAACATGAATTTGCCAAGAACAGATTTTGTCAAACTAACCTGATTCTGTTCCATGACAGGATAACCGGGCAGAGCAGCAGAGAAACAGTAGTACTATCAATCCTGACTTTAATGGGGTTTTTGATACTCTTTCAGGTGTCATTCTCATAGCCACACCAGGGAGCTATGGTCCTGGTGAAACTACTGTTGGATACAATCTTGCTGGATAAGTGTACCCAAAGAGTATCTAGAATGAACTGGTTCCCAGGATGGAGGGTCGTAATGGGTGGAGTTCACTAAGGTTTTCCTTGGGCCGCATGCCAGGCCTGCTCGATGTATTGAGTGATACAACAGGGGTGAAGTCTATTAAATATACAGAATATGAAGCTGAAACTTCATTGGGAGGTATGTATTGGGAAACATTAAATATCACCAAGCTGGCAACAGCACTCTGGAGAGAACTATGCATTTTCCCAGTTAACCACAGCAGTCTTTGTATGCTTTCTTAAATTGCATTGGTCTCCAAACATGGTCTGTCATCCCTTGATGTTGTCCAGCAGAGAAGAAAGATGTAGAGATGAAATTATCTATATTCATGTCTATAGCTGTTGGACAGGAAACAGTAATCTTAAATTGAAGATAGATGTCAAGAAAACTCTTTAGGATTAGAAACATTAAAGATCTGGAGCAGATTGCCTAGAACTTGAATCTTTTTCATTGGTTTCAGGTGGCTGAACCTGGAGGTCCCAGCTGATCTCCCCTCTCTGGCACCACAGAGGTGAGGATGCTGCAAGTCCCTTCCCTCATCCCAGCCATCTGTCTGGCTGGGCAAGTGTTCCTGATAGGAGCACACACACACACGTACATGCAGAGCACAGACATGCCTGTCCTCACGGATCTACTGCAGTCAGCGCTTGCTGCTGGTACCTGTGGAGGGCTTAGATGGTCCCATCCTGCTCCTTGTCTCATTCCAGGAGACAACTGAAACTTGCAATAATGGAATATATAAACAAAAAAATTTTGTCTCTTTACAACTAACCTTAAATGCCCAGTCTATCTGGTTGCTGGTCCATGGACCTATGAGTCCTTGAGGGCACACTCCAGCCACTGTCACTCAGATTTCTTATCAATGTAGTTTGCTAATGATCTCACATGCACAGAATAGAGAGTACACCCATATGAAAAACAGGGAAAATTGGATAAATGTCAAGAATGACATCATAATTGTCAGTCCCTTTTCAGGAGTACTAGATTTGATCCCGGAGTCCACTTAAGGCCTCTTTGCAGACAATGTTATCAGACAACTTTACCAGGCAAGAAAATACAATTGTATCTTACCTCTAAGTTGTGTTTTTCCTTTCAAATTTTATAAAGAAAGCAATGCATTTTTAAAAGGCCAATCAATGTGGTTTTTATGGTTGTTTATCTGTGTGTGTGTTTACTTTTTTGTTAGTTTCTTCCCATGGTAAAAGTGTTCCCTAAGCTAAGTGTAGAGACCAGTCATAGGTCTGTGACAGTAATAGACTGATTCCCACACGCTGAATACATAAATGGCAGACTGGATTAGTGAAAGGTGTCCCTGCCCATGGCAAGGATGTTTTAACCAGATGATCTCTAAGATCTCTTCCAAACCAGTCTACGACTCTATAAAAGGTTGAATGACTCCTGTCATCTTTGCAGAGATTTTGTCTTCTGTATCCTAAGAATCACAAAAAACGGGAGCCGAAAGAAAACTTACAGCAAGAATCTGCAGTTGAATACCTCAATATTTGGTTTTGTTCCTTAAAATGTCAGTGAAAAAAATGCTTACAGTGAATGTGATAATCAGAGAAAAGCAAACCCATCCTAAGTTTCAGATATTTACCCTAACCCATAGCCTTTCCAAGTTAATAGAAAAGCAATTATTTAAGTGCTTTTTTTCCACGTTTTGGGGCTTACCTATAATTTTCAACCACAGTTATGGTCTTCTATTATTTTATTGCCTAGACGCTTCGCATTTTCTTGCAGACATCCTACTGCAGAGAAACAAAGGGTTTATTTTATTTTTTTCCATTTTCTAAGAATCTGTGTTTACACACATTCCAGTTCCTATATCCAGAATTTACTTGTTCATTCTAGATGTGGAGAATTTCAGGACAGACATATTTTGCTGAAAGGACAGTGGAAAATGTCTGAATTAATGCTGCTGTGACCATATTCCCCCCTGCAGTATTTGGGTGAGATGGACAGAATTCAGCTAGCTAGGCTGGTTACTGGCACAAAGTGTGTGACAATATATACAGAACTTGGTGGAGTTAGATCAGAGTTCATCTGAAAGCTTCCACTTCAAGGTTTTTTTTCAATATTTAAAAGTGACTTTTAAAAGGGAATTTCAAACTTGTGCGGTTTAGTTCAGGTGATACTATCATAGGCACTATGCTTCATTTCTGGAAATCCCAACCAACACTAGTACTTAAACACCCTATTTTAATCCCCAGAGAAATATTTCTATACTCCTAAGTTACCACCTCCTGCGGCCAGTAATGGTTTTCCGGTGAAACCTGGAAGGATTTCAGAGTCCCTTTCAGCTCGTGTTACCTTTCAAACGCTGCTGGGTTACAGACTCAGGCAGTGACAGCTCAGGCTGCCCAGCACAGATATGCTCAGACCACCTCTTACACTGATACGATCTCTAACCAGAATAGGTTTTGGCAAAAGCAACCACAGCAATTGCGTGTGGTCAAAAGCCAAGCTGAGGCCCTGCTAAGGAATGTTAGGTACTTGAGTAAGGAATTGCAATGTGCTGGTGAGGGGCTGTGTTACCCCCACCTGCCTTGGTTCCACCCAGGGCTCTCATGGATCTACTGGTAGTTCAACTTCTGATTCTTTAAGCAATCTAAATACCAACCTGTGCATGAGTAACTTTTAATTGTTCACAGAGAAGAGTAGAATACCAAAGTGTTGTCTCATGCACTGACCCTGCGGTTCAGGACCTGATCTTTGATAATAAATATGCAACATAAATATGACTTTCACCTCTCTTCAAACAGTAGTTCGGGGACCACCTACCACGCACCCAATGCCCTGGATAAATGAGATTCCTTCATCATTTCATTTTGCAGTCTGAGATCTACTGGGTGAGCAGCTGAAAGTGCTTCTTGCTCTCTTGCTCCCAGCCCTCCTCCACATCTATCAAACAGAGTCATATGGTTCCTGGTAGAAACCCAAAAGGAAATAAAGTCATATTTTTGGTCAGAGCCAAAACATTGTTTTAGAATAACAGCTGTCAAAACCTGGCCAAAAAGCTTGGCTTTAACTATGTATAAAATATCAGTCTTCAGTGTGTACAATGATTTGTAAAAGGGTCAGTGGCATTGTCTAGGATTATAAGGAAGGACTGGTGAAAGCATTTAAAAGATCGGGGAAAAAAATTTCCACGTCAATCAGCTTTTCAAACGTTCAGCATTTTTTTCTCCTTTCAGTGGTAAACGGTGCTCAGCACAAAAGTCTTCAGTCTACATGCAATTAAGGACAGGGCAAAACTAGGGAAACATGCTGCGCATCAGGCCTGAGCTGGAAAGAAAAAAGATTTCAAGCTATGGGTTTTGCTGAGGTACACTTCAGAATTGTTTTTGTTAAAAGACAATGAGGGCATTGCCTCCTCCTCCTCCCCCTCTGTAGGTACTCTAGGCTATTCTCTTCTACTTTGTTCAAAAACATTACGAATCCACAGTGTATTGGAGGAATCATTGTTAGGTTGTGTACTCTTAATTCTCTTTCCAGACTGATTTTCCCAACCCTCACATGTGCCTGGCATTTTTTTCCTGATGTGATGTATAGAACTCCTTCCAAAGCTCCTAGCCAAATGGCCAGCCTTCATCGGGGAGAGGCCACAGCTGCCTGGCCCTCACTGCAGAGACGTGCGCTGGAGCATGGCTGGCACAGCTGTGCTGAGTTTATTCCCTGGCAGGCAGAGAAAAGAACCTTTCTGGCTGCAGAAAGGGAGGGAAGGGTCTGTCAGTGGATAGATGTTAACATCCAGAGAAAGCCGGGTTTACCTCCACATTTTTTTGGCTTTCTTAGAGTCAGTGGCTTTTCATTTGTTTGTTACTTGAAGACTGGAAGTGACTGGAAGAAGCCAGGGAATACATGCACCCCAGCTTTGACAAGACCAAAAAGTTGAACAAGACCAAGGTTTGAACCATTGTTTTCACAGGCTACACCTGTGAGGTCTTCAGACTTATAAGCAAGTTTTCTGCTGACTCGTTTTTCTTGGGCTGCATATGACACACCATCTAACTTTTTTTCACTGTCCAAAGGAAAAATTTTGCCTTTATATTATGTGCTTGTTTCAGTTGGAGTGGGGTTAATTTTCTTCACATTTGCTACTATGGGGCTGTGTTTTGGATTTGTGGTGAGCACAGCATAGATAATATAGAGATGTTTCTGTTATTTCTGTGCAGGGCCAAGGCGTTTGCTGCTTTTCATACTGCCGTGCTGGCTGGGAGGCTGGGGATGCATGGGAGGTTGGAAAGAGACACAGCCAGGACAGGTGACCCCAACTGACCACAGGGGTATTCCAGATCGTGAGACATCATGCTCAGTATATAAAGTAAGAGGAAGAAAGAGGAAGTGGGGGATATTTGGAACCATGGGTTTTGCCTTCTCAAGCCATTGCTACGTGTAATAGAGCCCTGTTCTCCTGGAGACAGTTGAACATCTGCCTGTCCATGGGAAGCAGTGAATTAATTCCTTGTTTTGCTTTGCTTTCTGCACAGCTTTTGCTTTCCCTATTAAAGTGTCTTTATCTCAACCCATGAGTTTTCCACATTTTACACTTCTGATCCTCTCCCTGATCCTGCTGATGGGGATGAGAGTGAGTGAGTGAGTGAGTGGGTGAGTGAGTGAGTGGGTGAGTGAGTGAGTGAGTGAGTGGCTGTGTGGAGCTTGGTTGCTGGCTGGGGTTAAACCACTGCATAGTATCACAAAGCTATATGAACCACCCACGAAAGACCTGTCTTTGGTAAGTTCTTCTGTCTCATCTATATCACTGTAGATTTTCTGCAAAGTTGTACTCCGCAAAACACTGCAAAGGGCTTGTTTTTTTGATAGTAGTGTTAAGACATTTTCCTAAATTGCCTCAGTCATATTACGAAATAAAATGTATTTCCAGTACAATTTTTTTTTCTTAAAAAAAGTTTTGTGCAGTGTAATTTTGTTCACAAATGCGAGTGAAAAATTTATACTGGCAACGTTTTATAATGCAGACCTGTCTGTGGTCATTTTCCCTCAAATGGGACAAACTGCAAGTTAATGCAGAAACTGCTAGTGCTGCAAGCTTAGATTTGAGAACCTGAAAGTGAGGTTGAGATCGTGTTTTCTAATGCTTAATCATCCACTTAGAATTGGAAAAAAAAAAGCCCCAAAAACAAACCACTTCATCTATCCAACAGTAAAGTAAATGCAGTTGTCTTAAGTGGACTTTCTCAGCACGTAATTGCTCAAAATTTGTAAACAAGCCAGTTGTTGCCATACAAAAAGGAAAAGACTACAGTTCTGTTAAATTCTTTCTGCTGTGATAAAAGGTTTTAACAAGGCAGAAAATTTCTTTCTGTCAGCTAATAATCCCAACCAGATACAATTTTTAATACACCGTTTTATTATATGCAAAGGATAGACCTCTTAAATTAGAAGTTGCCACTTTCACAGCCAATTATTAAAGACAGTGTGATGTCTTTATTTCTTTGGAAGAGAGTGAATGGCTGTGCTGACTGATAATACATTTTTTATACTTCTCATATTTTATAGAAGTTTTGAAAGTAAAACTTTCTCAGGCAGCTACATGCAACAAAATGAAATATAATTAGAAGTTATCACAGGAGACCTAGCTAGACAGAAAAGCATTTTTTTTTCCCAATAAAATAACAGGATTAAAAAAAGCCTCAAATTTTCCACCCCAGTTTTCCCCTCCAGTTCTTAATTAAAGATCAACTCTTGTCTTTTCAAGAAAAAAATACTGCAGAAGCAACGAAAATTTTTCTGGTGAAATAAAGTTTCTTTTAAAAATTCAATTTTAAAAAAAATCACATGTCTGTTGAATAACTAGCTGTTAAATAACAGCTACATAAGGCATTTGGTGGATAAATTCATTTTTGGCACATATAACTTAAATTAAGAGTATGAGGTCCTAGTCCCTGTACAATTTATCTACAACCACCTCTTTGTTTCTTTTTTTTTTTTCTCATGGTTTGGTTTGGTTTGGTTTTCTTTCACTTAGATGGACTTTGTTGAAACAACTCTGTTTAAAAAGTGGAATAATATTTTTAGCATAGCAAATAATTTCAACAGTCTGCTTGCAAATTGGCTGAGTGAACTAAATTCAAGTTAAGTTCACAGAAAAAAAAATATTATAAAATTTGCAATCAATTTTATTGCCCAAAGGCTGGTTGTACAGCACAACCTGTTCACGTCTGAAAATTCAGGTGTCATTCCAACATCTGTAGCCAATCTCCTATGGAGTAGACAGGACAGATAAATAGGGAATTCATGGCAAGCATTGGATTCTCTCCCTATTGTGGTCAGTGATTCATTGTGTGACACCATCAGTGTCAAAGCCCAGGAACTGGGAAGAGGGTTGTGAGAGGAGGAGGGTGTTGTGTGCTATTAGTACCTATATGGATTGAAATGCTCCCTATCTGTCCAACTACACGTTATTTTTCAGACTCATTGTAATCTAACCTTCTTTGTTTTATCAATAGCTTATTTCAAGAGCAGATAACAAAACAAAACAAAAAAAAAAAGAGAGAGGACACTACATCAGCATAAAAGTATTAAGGTAAAAGTTACAAGTACACATAAGGTCAAAGGGACAATATCTCCTTCAGATGGGTTTGTTGCCAGATAAAATTCTACATAGAACTGCGCTTCTGAGCTCTGGTCCCATGATATGAAGCATTTTAGTGGCAATGTGGCCTTAAGGATTCCCTGCTCCCCAATTTTGTTTCCCATAGTGCTATAGTAAGAATTAAGAATAAGTTGAAGCAGAAAAAAACTCTTTTTGGCTCATGAAATTTCACTGAATTCATGTCTGCGATGCTGAAAAGGAAGGAAAAATAATGATAGCAAACCACAGAAGAGGCAGAAAAGAAGAGGAATGTATGGACAGACCTTACTCAAAGTCTGCCCTTTCTGCCATGGAATGAAAACCTCTAAGGTCTCTGACAACAGTATTGACATTTATACCTGAAATCAGGTAAAAGAGGTGTTTTAAAAATGTTAGCTAAATTGAATTTGCTTCTAACTCTGTGAATCTAACAGGAAAATTTACCAGCTTTAAAATATTATTTCTTAAATATATTTCATACTCAATACACAGCATAAAAGGGCTTTCTTTCTCAAGATTAGGTGCCTTAATACAAGCAGTTTTAAATCACATTTAATTCAGCAGCTAGAATACCTTGTGTAGCTTTCAGAGGTCTTTAATTTTGTCAACTCTTTGGATTAAAGTCTACAAAGCATAGTAAACCACTGGGAAATATTGTTAGTATTTTACCTCTGGGGTAACACAGTTCAATTGTTCATCCTCTCTGAATCAAAGGCAAATAAAAATGTGTTTCCTTGTGGTTCCCCCTACGTTTGAAAAGCTTGAAACAATTAAACTGTGGTCTCAGAGACGCTATTGCCCTATAATTATTGTCTCAACACAGTTCTTTGTAAATCTTAAAATACAGTTCAGTTAAATATGTTAATTTGACTTCCATACAACAGAAGAGATATGGCTGATATAGAAAAAGATACTTGTTTCGATGGGCATTCTTTAGGTGAATAGCATTTTTTTATTTCCAAACCCACATGTTTGTATAAAGGCTATGAACAGATGAATTCATTACCCACAGAAAAAAAAAAAAACCACAGATGGATTCCTCCGCAAAACACACCAGCTAACATCATAAAAGGTAGGATTCCTGAAGTTGCGCTCCTAAATCCAGATGAGTGATCTAGTTTCCAACAGAAGGTTTTGTGTGTTAAATAGTCTTTTATTTTCTAATCATGGGCTGAATTTCTTTCTAAAATTTAAGTATGAACAGTTTAGCTTAATTTTTATCTTGTTTTGATAAACCATTTAGTTGATTACCATTTTTTTTTTCCTTTTGCCCAAAAACCCTCATAGAGAAGAAACTGGTCCATGCAATTGGTCTGCTCTCACAATAAAAATATTCTGTCTGGATTAATTTTAAAGTAATGAACAGTACAAGCAGTAGGATCTGAAAATCAGGAGAAAATTATATACAACCTTCACGCCAGACCCCAGCATCTTGTTGCCACACGCAGCATGTATGAATTTTGTTATTAGAGATTTTGCTACAAGTAGGATAGTTTTGGTAGGCCTAATGGAGTTGCCTACATTTTCTAGTATGTTGTAATAAACTGCAGGTTCTTATTCAAATAATAGAATCAAATAGTTTGGAAAACACCATAGTGATCATTGAGTCCAACCATTAACCCAGCACTGCCAAATCTAACACTAAATCATGTCTCTAAGAACCAGATCTACATGTATTTAAATACCTCCAGGGACGATGACTCCATCAGTTCCCTGGGCAATCTGTTCCAATGTTTGACAACTCTTTTGGTGAATTATAGGACAGTAGCACACAACTGTAGAATTCAGGCTCTGGTTTCGCAGAACTTTTTGTACATTATGAATTTTCAACATTAAATTAAAAAATTACCTCTATGCCAAGTAAACATGCTTCCTCTGCACTTTAGGTCGAATTTCAGCTAAGGTAGTGATAATTTACAAGGCAGATGATCACAAGTGGCCATGAAATTTACCCACTTACTGGCAAATATCAAGTGCTAGAGAACCCACTCTGCTTTTGTGGATTTCTAGCCCTCATACAGAAGGAAGATGAGAATCAGCACCACTGCTTACTGATAAAGTCTGGTCTTGGCTCAAGAAATGTACAAGCATTCTCTTCAATTGCTCTAGGTGATCATGTTCCAAGGAATCCAGATCAATTCAAGGGAAGTAAAGAAGACTGAAGAATAGGGGTATGCAGAGGTAAAATGTAAAGAGGTGATCTGATTAAAAAAAACCCAACTAAACAAGCAAACTCATATCTTCTCTAAGAAAATAGCATAAATAGTGAATTGGTGTTCACTATTTGAGAAAAAAAGACCTGTGATTCAGACCAAGTGCATGTTTTTCTTTGTTCATGGTGAAATAGAGACGTCAGAAGACAGGGAATTGGGAGATGCTGGGAACTTTTTGCACTGACTGCAGGCAGAGAGTAAGGAGTATCCTGTCAGAGAAGCTTATTGTTTGCTGCCCTGTCTGCTGAAAATGAGATTCTGAAACACAACACAAGCTGTCTGAAAACATGATGCCAACATGATCTAAATAGAATATCAAATTCAGGAGATGTAGAGAAAAAGTCTCATAAGATAACATACTTCAAGCATTTGAGAACTTGTCTTTTGGGTTTGGAAGTGTTATAAGAAGTTCCATGGAAGAGTGTGAAGTAAAACAAGTTTCTGAAATGTATTGTGTCTTCCTTTGCTTCATATGAAAGACCACTGCCTGTGCATTTCTGGTCTCCTAAGGAACTGGGCCAAATCTCACTTTAGGGGAAATTTCTTTTCTAACTCCAAGAAAGGGAATCATTAAAAACATTGCCTGGCTACTCAGGCCCCTTAAGAGTAGACCAGACAGACTGTTGATTTTACAGCTTCATTTTCAGGTCAGATGCCTGGGTTCGAACAGGATCATTAAAAAGCTGCACAGCACCGTTTGCAGGATCCAAGAGGAATGACTCCCAGAAGCAACACCTAAAGGGCCAAATGGGGCAAGGCTAGTACAGGCTGGTTTGGGAGCCTGGTAGGTGCATGTTCTCCAGGTTCATCCCACATTCTGCCTGCAAACTTCAGCATCTATTTCACAGTATCGTGGAATAGATTGAGTTGGAAGGGACATTTTAAAAGTCATCTAGTCCAACCTCTCTGCAGTGAGAGTTGCTTATGCATTTTATCCAAAGACTGCTTCATGAAAAATCCATGGGAACAGGGACCAGGACGCAGTCCCAGGAGAGTGCCTTTTACACTAGACGGAGAGAAACAGGCCACTGCTTACTTTGCTGTCTTGCTCCGTATCCCCATGAATCTTACATGTCTGACTGCAGAGTGGTGTAGACATTTTTTTTGGTAACATCCCCTGTAGGTTTCCAATGTGATATTAAATGAAGTTGAAAGAGCAAATCAGGGCTACCTCTTAAATGTCCTGTGACTTTCTCACCCATTATCTGGAGTACAACTAAGCCAATTTATTGCTACTCAAAGCGAAAGATTTTATCTTTTTTTCCCTCAGCTGTGCTTTATTTCCAGCTCCAATCCTCACATAGTAGATACTCAGAACAAATTTAACTGACACTCTGCAGGTACAGAGTATCTTTCTCTGAGATGTTGTTGAAGCTGAGCTTTTATCTGTCAGTTTTCATCTATTATTTGGTAGTTAAGAGAGACACATGCAGGATTTCTTGTATAAATTATTGATTTTGTATTGGATGAGTCTCATAACTGCATGTCAGAGATATAAAATAGGCTAGAGCTATCACTGCTGGCTTTCCTCAGCGAATGTGCAGTCTCATAACAGGTATATCTAGATTTTGACACCCAGCTTCAGCCAAATTTGCTGCTCTTTTGTGGGGTTTAACAATTATTATTTGGTTCGTAAAATGAAGAGAAGCTCCCATAGTGTGTTGAATTTGGGAGCCCTTCTCTCTGAAATTAAACACTCATAACATCTAAAATCAGAGATATATTTGGGCCTGGAATGAACTGATATTTAATCAAACTTGTTTACAAGGAAGAGCAGGAAAAGAAAACTCTTGCTTTTCTATTTTTCCCAGCTATCCCAAACCCTCATTACCTACTGAGCAGTGCCGCTTAAGCTTCTGAGCTCAAAGAGAGTTTCTAGTCCAGTTTTGGCAGATCTGGCATAAAATATTTTGTGTCTTACTCCCTGACCACGCTTGCAAAAGGTGGGTGCATACTTTGTAAACCAAGAAGCCAGGCAGGCTGATATAAGAGAACTCTTCTGTGATTTCCTGGCACCATGAGGCAATACTGATGAAAACAGGTTTTGCCCTTACGAGGTTCATTGAAGTTGGCACCATGCACGAGACAAACCCACTGCCACAGGACTTGTGGGGATGCTTGAACCTCTGTACAAACATACAGACATGGCAGTGTGTCTTCTGGCAGAGAGCTCAATTCAGAAAGCTGCTTAAGTGAGATGTGGCATGTCTACTTCAGTGCAGACATGCCCTGAAGGAAAATGTGCTAAACTAGAGAGATTATTTAAAATGCAGCAGGAGACTAGAGTTCTTGGGTTCAATGCTCTCTAGTCTGCCTTAACTAAACCATCAGTAGAGTCAATTTAACTCTTCAAGGGCCAGACATCCTGAAGATTCAACATATTCCTGTCCAGTATTACCGTTTCGTTCCCTTGATGTTACTAGTAAAAATGTTTTCATGAGGTCTACTAGCGTTATTTATTTATTTATTTGTGTCTTTTAGAATGGGACAGTTTGGGGACTAGAGCTGTGCTGCACCATATGAAAACAAATGATAGACTATTCTTATGAAGTAGAAGAGTTTCTTTTGAGGAATTAATAACTGGCAATCTGACGATTAAGGTGATTGCTCCAGTCACAGCAGGACCAGACGTATGTCTTTATCAACACTTCTTTTACCCTTCTCGCCTTTTATCAAGTGGCTCTTTTTTTCTTCTTTGTAAATATAGACATGGCTCCTTGTCATTCCATTCAGGAATGAAAATGAATTTTGAAACCTTTAAAATTTTCAGGAAATGAATATCTTGATTTTGTCTTCCTCTTTTCTTCCAATCTCTGTGGGAGAGCTATACTTTTCTTTTCCTTTTAATAATGTCATCAACACCAAAAAAGTCTCGAAAACTGCATTCTAATTCAAGCAGATATTTTTGCATATGTATTTTTGTATTCTGCATATATTTTCTGTCTCTTCCAATCATGGGGGCCCAAGATTGGTTCTAGAGAAAAGGCAATGAAAAGTTTATAGACTGAGTGACCTGTCCTTGAATAGAGACGTCAGGAGATAGAGGAAACATGTATGTTTAAAATGTTTTCCTGAACATTGATACAACTACGCACTACTGAAAGGAGGAATTTCATGATGCTAGGGGGATTTATACAAGTTCCAGTTCCAGTATAGATTAAAAAAAGGCTAATACTGCTCTAAAGTATATTCTCTTAAATAATGTAAATTTCAAGATAGCCAAGTTTCAATCCTATTTGAAATCATTATGGTTACTTTGAACTTTCGTGCCAGACTGCAAGGAAAAAAGTGACTACTTAGATTCCAAGGGCCTCCTTAAAAAATGCTCTTTCAGGATGCACGCTTGACCTAGGAGAGAACACTTCATGAAAATAAGACAAAGAGTCACACTTTCATCACAAAGGAATAACTTCTAACCTTCTCCATGTGCTGAATCACTTCATGGGATCTACTGTTGCCAGGCTTTGCTCACATGCTCATGCAATGAACATGTTTTATCTCGCATTAATATTTAAAGCTAACATTTGCTCCACTCCAAGTGCCATGCAGTCAATGTTGCTTTCTTATAGCCTAACCTCAGGCTGCCTATCCAGCAATACTATAGACCTCCAATTGTTTTCCTAACTGAAATTCATGGGGTGGAATTATGGGAGCCATAATCAACTATGCAGTAACGCTCTGGTCTTTCACTTAGCAGGAATTTTTTATAGCTGGAATCTGTCACTATTGAGAAGGGAAATCTGCTCTTATGCACGAGCAGTGATTTTGAAAAAAACATGATCTTTACGAGATGTATTTGAACTTTTTGCGTGTGTCTACTACAACTGCAGCATTTTATTCTGGCTCAAAGAAATAAATCTGACCTATATTTTTCTCAACTTGTGAAATTTTCTGCAGAAGATTTGGCTTGGAAGGAAAACTTTATGGTAGTTAAGAACTAAGTTTCTTCGAAGCTGAAACAGTCTTATGCCTGGACATCATGAATTCTAGATGTAGGGGAAAAAAAAAAAAGAAGTGTTCCAGCTGTCTAGCAGATTTGGAGGAAAAAAAGGATAATGAGAGCTACTGTGGCACTGAAAGAAAACCCAGAACACTGGTTTATCTTTCTATGAAGAACAAGACTTCAATCTAGCCAATAGGATGCTTCTGAGATATTTTGACATATAATTAGCTAAGCAATATAAAATAGTAATAGTAACAGATGTATTAACAAACAGTAAAATGCCATCATATTTTCCAGGGGTTGCATTGCAGCTCCCAATTACCAAGGGCACGTACAAGAATGACATCTCTAATCTGTGGTTGTCTTTAAGTACTTTGTCACATTCATGGAGTGGTGTCCTGTTTTCTCGTATGTGCTGCAATCAGACATAAGTGTAGCAATCACTCTTATCAGCTGTAAGACTTGTAAGAGAAACAGCACTAACACCTAGGTTAAGTTTACAGCGAAGCTGGGCTTGCACACATAATTCCAGGACAGACTTAGCACTTCGGGGTCTTCAAAGAAGAAAATCAGTTTTTCAGAAAAAAGGACAAGTGAATCAACAGGACTAGGATTATAACTTTCTCTTTAACAGTGAATAAGAAAAGAAAAAAAGAGCAACAAAATAAGCATTTTTCTGAACCACCAGAGCTTGTGTACATGGGCATGTCATGATTCAAAAGACCCATTCTTTTTACTCTGTTTGGCAGAAATGCTTTGGAAACGTATGACCTTTTACATACTCATATGGAGAAAGACGAGTTCCTGCAGACAAAACAAAGTCATTCTCAATGAAATTAAAAGGGGAGACCATCAATTCTGAGAAATCTCAGTCCGGTGTTTGCTCATCTGGAAAAAATCTAGACATCAAATTTTTTTTTGATTAATAGTATTTTTTTTAATATATGTTATACAAATTAATATTTTTCGTGTTATAGGAGAAGACAGCTGTTACTTAAACCAAGACTACTTTACTGCAGAAAGTGAAGCAGGTCGAGTGGGACCCTGGGACAACCACATAATATTTTCCATGAAATTTCATCTGAATTTTTTAATAAAATCATGTTAGAGATATCTGTTAGCCCTTTGGTTTTTTGTGTCACTTGTGTGATCAAATTCAACCCTGGCATAAGTCCAGCTAATTTAAAGGTGTTCCATTAGGATGGACTGGTTTGCTTTTAGTTAATTTGGGGTTTATGAAAGAGGGACGAGACAAAGGACTGACCACTCAGTGTTAAATTTCCTAAATTAGTTAGGTTCGAGATTTGTTTTTATCACAAATTTTTCAGGTACATCATTCCCTCTTCTTTCAGATTCAACTACTTCTCTGCTTTAGTGAATCTTAGAGATTTTTACCTTTTAGAAAGAGTGAGTATAGTTTCTTCAGTGCCCTTTCATTATTTAGAAAGGCTGTACCTAGTCTTAAGATATTGACAAAGGCGGGCCCCAAAAAGAGCTAATTTCTGCGCTCACTTCTCTGAATCTCTTATCAGAGGACACTGAGCCAACACTTTTAATGGGTGCCTTTATCTCTGAACACATTTACTACATATGAGCATTTTTTCATTCTACTTGAATAAATAGGTCCCTTGTCTCTTATGCTCAAACACAAATCTGTAATTGAGCACCTATAACTGCTACATCAGCCTTGAAGGAAACCACTGGTACAATGGTATATCTCATATATTCCTGTACTATGAGTTGTGGCCCCTGTTGTTGGAGCTATTCGTTCTGAAAAAAACTGTGTAATTTTTTTCTTAATTTATGCTAAGTCCTTGAAGACAGCCTTGAGTGACACCAGACAACCTCATAGTTAGTATTTCACATGGGCAGAAAGATGGAAAAACTGTATGTGCATGTTTGCTGCAGTTTCATCAGTGCACAACAATAAATGCATTTAAGGAAGTTAAGTTTGTGTGTTTAAAGCTGTAAAGCAAACACTCTGAAACATAGGCATTGTAGGTGACCATACAAATGGGTTTCTCTCCTAGGTTTAAACTTACATTTGATGTTAATTTAAACAAATTTCACTATCCTTTCAGAAACATCTAAATAGGTTAGCAAGATTGACTAAAATTCAGTGCCAAGGAACCTCCTGTAGAAAAGGTGAATGCATCTCCAGTACAGTGGTGTTTTACCAGTCCGTGCTGGTTTAGTTACCAAATGGAATTAAGTCTAAGTGACAGTCTGTCCATTCATTCAGCTTTTAAACTCCCAGGAATCCTATGTTTTATTTAACTTATGTATATAAAAGTAAAGGACTACAACAGAAACAAGCAAGACAGCCTGTCTCTTGCAAGGCAAGATTTAGTGCTACAAAGAGAATGAAAGTAAAACATTTACCCAAATGTATAATATCATGAAGTAAACCTGTTCCCTTATCTTCCTTTCAGGCAAATTGTTTAGACCCTGGGATACACGGAATGCCTTCACCTGTGTCAAGTCCCTAAAGAAAAATCTAACATGATCGGAAGCTGTGATTCATACTTGGATTTTCCAGAGTTTAATATCTACTTCTCCCTCTGTCTCACGTTTCTGGGAGAGGAAATCACATGCTCCAATTTTACTTTCACTGCACAAAGGAGCGAGGAAGGGCCAAAACTGAGGTTCTTTCATTGACATTCTTGTTTGAAACAATTTGGATTTTACGCCTGATGGTTGGAATTTTGTGGCTAGTTTTGATGTTTGCTCATTTCAGTTGCTCTCCCCCAAATGTTAGCTGCTCAATAGCTTTCTGAGGATCTGGAACCACAGACGAGATTAAATATCTTTGTCTCTTGCTGCTACACATGTGCTCTCATCCGTGCACGTGAGCATGTCTTGAGAACCAAAAGCACTATTAGCAGTGTGCCAAAAAGAATCAGTGCTTGGCGAGTTCCAGCATCCTTTTTTTCATACCTGATCCTGGCATGCTTAAAACCCTGGAAAGTCACAATTTACATTCCACATATGAGTCCTGGATGACTGAGCAGCCGAGCCATACAACAGGATATCCAGCTATTGAGTGCTGCTGTCACAGGTGGCCAGCAGTGCAGCTGCAAAGAGCTTCCTGCCAGGAGGGCAGAGCGGGTCCACAGGAAGAAATGTTCCTTTCCTCTTCCAATCTGTTTTCAACTATAAAGGAAGGCCCAGGCTCACACTCCTACAGTGGATGTGCCTACGCAGCATTTTGCAGCCAGAGCAGAATCTCAGCTAACTTTTCTAACAATAACTGCCCGAAGTGGAGCGGACCATTCACAGGGCTTCAAACAGTGGGGAGCCCTACCTTTAACACAGAGAGGTCCTTGAGAAACATTTCATCTTGATTCCATTACTGCTGTGCATAATTTTATCATCATTTTACAGCTCACCTAGGAGCAGTCAGTGATGTGCGAAAAACAGGACAACAAAAAGAGAAACTACCTTCCTCTGGAGATACCACAAGTAGGCAATTCACATGTTTCCTCTTTCGTCCCACAATCAGCCATAAAAACACTTAAAAGAGCAAAATTGCTTCCAATCAATTGTGGATTTTTACTGTAAAAAAGGAAGGAGGCAGCTGTCTTCTGTCTGTGAATTTTACAAGCTAACACTTCAAATCCTGCATGCTAAAATCCTGGTTAGGTAAAGGCAATGAAAAAGGAAGAGAGTGTTCATTCATAGCAGTGTTAACAGAAAACATGCGTAAGTTCACTGTGTTCTGATGAAACCTGAGCTTCTTCCCAAGAAGCTCTTGTGCTGGAGAAACACCAAGAACAGAGACTGTGTAAGAAAGGTCAGGTTTCTGAGTACTGTTAGTAAGGTTAAACTTCTATTGAGACTAAAGAAGAACAGACAGTTAAAGAGCCAACAGGCAAGAAGCTGAACGTTTTCAGTGAATATATATGGGGCTCATCCACCTAAAATGAAGAGCAATTGTAAATTTCTTCAGAACTGGGACATTGATGCCAGTCTGAAAGGCCAGTGAGATCACAGAAAAAATTTTGACTGGTGTCAGGAGATTTCCTAGCTCCCATCTTACAAGCTCATGTGCTGCTGAAGGCATGTACTCTTATCCCTAAAAGGTCCTATAGTCTCCTATACTAGTAATAAGTGCCTGTTTTAGACTAAACTTCAATTTTTAGGCTGCAGATCTGGGACTCTTAAACCTATACTGCAAAAATTTTTGTTCTCTGAGATCCAAAAGGTGAATTATCTATACCCCAGAATAGTTCATATTAATCTGCTAAGGTACTTGGAAAAGTGACACACGGTCATTATTTCTAAAAAGGCTGTAATTAAGACCAGTTATTCCAAGAGACCATCTGGGAACACGAAAAATATCTTAATAGACTTACTGAGCAAAATCAATTTCTTTCATGATTAAAGAGTTCCCTTCTCAGCATTTATCACATTCATCATTGGAAAATTCAAAATGCCCCTCCTGGTGAGTGCAGATTCCTAAAGCACTCAAGGAACTAAAAATGACACAAGCCTGGATGGTCTTACCTTGCTATTCTGGAAAACTGCCTGTTAAAAAACTGATTTAAATAAATCAATTGCCAAATATTTCTACTTGGTTTCTCTGACAATGATGTTTTTTTAAAGGTGGATGCCAAGAGCGCAAGTGTAAGATGAATTACACTGCAATTTACTGTGTAAACACTATTGATAGCAGAGGAATTACTTGTCAATTGGTATTAATGTATCCAAGAGAAAGATCGAAACCTTAGAAGTCCAGCATAATGTAGAAGTGTCCATTTACACAATGAATAGGAACAATTACTATATTCTTCAGTGCTCTCTCTACCACAATTTTAGAGAACAATGTTCTCTAATGATGATTATTAACTTGAAACTCCTTTGAAATAGTCTCCCACTTTCTCTGCAAAATAAAGCAAAGTTACTGACTTTCCCTTTGACTTGATAGCTACTAAGTACCTCCCAGCTGGTCTTATCTTGTCATATTCAAATTGGTACTGCAAGTCTGAGAGTTATGTGTTCCTTCTCTCATCTTCACATCTTAGATGTCAGACAAGTAGACGAGGAAAACAGGGTAGTACTATGAAATTTCATGTCTTAAAAGCAGTTGGGTTCTAGCTGACTTTTTTTAGCGTGGGAAATCTATGCAAACTTCAAAATACAATGAAACTCAGTTCTGCAGATTATTGTTGAACTTTTGAGACAGAGTCAGCCTGCAAAGACCCAGTCTGAGGACAGGTCTGAGGCTGTTCACTGAGTTAGTACACGGTTTAGCCTGTGCTGAAGCATGTGCTTCAATTCCACTGACATCAGATGGTATTACATTGGTTTTAAAGCACTCTTCAGAGGTAAAAAAGCTTCCTCTGAAATTAACCACAATTATCACATTAGACATTTACCATCCACTTCGACTTAATTATGAAGTTGTTGAAATTGATGGGTCCACAGTATCCATCTGTTTTTCAGATTTGTAACCTTGCTGCTTCCTTAGTGAAATAAAATGACAATGAACAGCCAGAAAACACCTGAGTCTGGCATAGCCAGTTTTGTCCTCATTGTTTTTTCATTATGACCGACGACAGATTTTAAAAACAACTTAGCTGGGTTTAAAATCAGTCTCCAGTAGACATTGGATTATATTTTTATATTGGGAAAAGAACACATCCATTTCATAGCATTCTGTATTATTTTACCTTTTTGTTTTACCTTTTTTTTCTTCTAGAAACCAATAGTATTTTATTAAGAGAACGGATAATTCTTGCTCAATAAGGAAAATAATAAAAAAGAATGGTAAGGATGTTTTCTTTCTGTGAAAAATTGGTAATGGTCACTAGTTAGTCGGTGCACCAAGCACACCAGAGCATGATAAATGCAGACATATGCCACCTATTTCACCATTCTGTGACTCTTAGTCATCACATAAATTATCTAGAGAAATAGATTTCACAGATATCCAGCATATTTCATGCTAAGACAGTGGATCAATATACACATGATGAAACATTCTAATTCTAGCATCTCAAAACTTCCCAAAATTTTATAAGCCAAATTAATCCATTCCATAAATATTATTAAATGATTCTACTATATCACCAGAAAAATAATCTTTCTTATAATTTTTTGGAAAAGATCATTTTATTCACTTGGTGCAAATCAAGAAAAACAAACTAGTATGGTAATTATTCATATTCTCTGACACATAACCATGAACCTCTTTTGCAGATCTAATTAACCTTCAGTGTCACTTTGGAAAGATAGTAGAACATAATGACTCCCTGAAATCATCTTCTCAGTAGGTCTACAGGGAATTAACAAAGCCTGCTAGTCTGAAAATATTATAGTTGGCAGCCAAACAGCACTGCCTGATCGTAAGATAGGACAACTTGCCTTATAAAGCCCTTTTTTTCATTTCAGAAAATAAAATATAAAAAAAAATAGAAATTTGGCTGAAGACATTTTCTTGCCTACATACAAGTTATGAAGTTTAACATATAGACTGATAGATTGAATATTGTCAGTTGATCCCTACGCCTATCAGCCAAGGAAAGTGATACTGATACAGGCTACTAAAAAGCACACTAATGATGCCCACCAAAGATGTGAAAACTTCAAGATTTTTCATTTTTTGATGACCCTCAAAATACGCATAAAATAATCAAACATTTGAAATACTTTTTTTTCTTGATACTCAAAATTTAACCCTCATAAAACTGGACACATTGAACTTAACTGAATCAGAGTTACAAGATTAACTTCGGTAACGTGTTCTGGACCAGTGGGAGCTGAGTTTTGCCTGCTGGCTTTACTGTTAGTATTAATTCCTACCCTGAGCAACATGGTGCATTTTGCACGTATTTAGAAAAGTCTGGCTAAAAAGCCTACTTAAACTGGTAGTCTTCATAGACTAGACAATGGCCCATGATGTTGCAGGATACTACTTGCCCATGAACTCTGATTTATTTCCTCTCAATGTGGAAACTGTCAGGAAAATCAACACGCAGTGAAATATGCCCCACAGAAACAGAGTTTCTCCAAATTTTTTTGTGCCCACAGCTTTGAATAGTCTGTTACAGTGACCCTACACTGCTCAGTAGTCTTTGAAATGTAAGATGGATATAATTTCCTTTGATGAAAAGAGGGATATTATAATTTACCTTAAACAGTTTTCAGTCATTTTGATTTTTGTGAATTGCTTTGCTCTAAGCACATTATCTTGGAAAGTGTCCAGATTTGGCTCTTTCAGTACATATTTAACTGTTCTTAACTTTCAAGATCGCCTGACATTTTTCATCAAGTGTTGCAAAAATCTGCAGTCAGTACCATTATGTTACTTTTTATTAGTTTTATTCACCAAATTTTAGCAGGGAAACAGACACCATGTATCACTTCCAGTAACTAAATGACAATCAAATGAATGATCAACTTAGTGCTGGAACACAATACTACCAGATCCAATTGAGTTTTTAAATTCCTGAGAACAGCGTAAGGCAATTCTCCCCCTGAGGGTCTAAGAAAATAAAATGTGTGTGAGGAAATGCTACAATAAACTGGTAATATATTTCCATAGGGGATACGTAGGAATTTTCCATACATCCTCCTAGGATGGCAGTAAACCAGACTTAAGAGAAGAATGTAAGCCATTTCTGTAGTGAAAAAAAAAAAAAAAAAAAAGAAAAAAAAAGAAGAAAAATAAAAAGAATTAGCTGCAAAGCAAGGACAGAGGCCCAAGCTCCAGGCTTGATTTTCTATTGAGAGATGCTGTCAGTTGTGCCCAGGGAGCTGCCCAGGTTGAATGACAGATGTCAGCACATCAACAGGAAGGAAGTTCAGAGCTGTACCAGTCAGTTGGCTGATTGATGGGCATTTACTCATTGCACTGTCAGAGAATATAATGCAAGATGTGTCTACATTAAACATCTGTTGGGTCAGTAAGTCACTCCACGTATACAGAAATTTCTGGTGGTCACCAAAAAAAGTGAATTTCCTTTTCTTCCCTTTTCTTCCCTTTTCTTCCCTTTTCTTCCCTTTTCTTCCCTTTTCTTCCCTTTTC
>VZRR01004098.1:155702-174306 GCA_013398015.1 Oreocharis arfaki | reverse complement strand
AAAAAAAATTGTGAAAAAGCAAATGTTGCCCTTTTGTTTTTCTCTGCTAGGTGAAGTCCCAGCTTCCTCAGCCTCTCGAATACATCTTGGACATGGAGACCCAAAGCTGGGTACAGCATTTTAGACACGGCTTCACCAGTTTCAAGTATGATTAGCTACAGGAAAAATAATTTCTAAAAATGACTCTCATACTGGATAAATATTAGCAGTAGTATAAAAGTTGGGAACCTATCATCTTATAAAAGGCTTAATGAGAGATTGAAATACAGTTCTTTCGGCTTGCAGTTGCAATAAACAATCCCCCACCAATAATCCAGGCAATTTAGCATCTAAATATTTCACTTCACAAGCAATACCAGAACTACTGTAGAAATTGTACAGGACATGCGAAGTTCAGAGGGGTAAAGAGTCATTTCCATGTTCTCCCTACCATATTCCAGGCTACATCAGGTTTTGACTATGTGTTGGCTGAATATGCCAGTAGACCAGTCTTGAGATTTAGGCAGATTAGCTTTGCTCCACACAGGATTAGAAACTCATGTATATTAGGCCAATCTTGTCTCTGAGAGCTGATGCAAGTTTAAAAGGTCTACAAGCTACTGAATAATTTGGGTATTGTTATAGTATATAGAGGGCTTCAAATAGTGAGCATTATCTGTGACATCATTGTTCGTTTTGGAGTTGTGGTCACTTGCTGTGCCCTTCCAAAGCTTCTTTTTGTGTCATCCCAATATGTGAGCTTGTATCCTTTACAACTGGGACGTTTTTTGGTTATGCCAGATTAGGTTTTGACCCATTTAGAAGCATTTTTTACATGAGTTAAATAGATTTCTTATGGTTTAGCTTTTGCTCAGTGATGTCTTTCAGAAGAAAGACTTAATCCATTACCTTAGATTGACTGCTGTGTTCAGTACATGCTGTTTTAGTACAGTGTGTTCAAACCTAATGCTCAGCTGTATGCTGTTTTAATGAAAGCTTTGAGGTTCTTTGGATAAAGAATCTACAGTACTGTGTACAAAATAAATCTGTTCTTTACACATTCCAGAATTATGTAAATACATACTTGATCTCAGGAAGGTGAAAAGGAAAACTTCAGTATTACTCAGACAGTCAAATAGTTGTGCAACTGTTGAAATGGGTGTAAAAAAAGAATATCTTCAAGAAAGCCTTAGTGATAACACGATATATTGAACCATGCCTTATCAGTAATATTCCAGTGCTTTTAAACATTGTTTATCACTTCTGTTCATGTTCTTCTGGGACTTCATAATTCAGGTTTTTTCTTCCATCTTATTTTATTTGTCTTCAGGTTACTGACATCTAGGTAACTGGTTTGGACTGTATTAGTAGGAAAGAGAAAACCGATTTATTTTTTTTTCTGAGAAGAAGAGAAATAAGAGAAATAAGAAGAGTGGGAGGACAGGTGTCCTATTTCTTTCCCTTCTTCCTCCTCAACCCCCCGTCATTTCTCTCCCTTAAGGGAAAAAATATCTACTTCATATTTCTGAAAAGTCATACAAAAAAATATTTCTTTTCCACACGGTTCTGAAAGCAAAATGAGAAAGTTACAAAACTGCTAGCTTTTTATAGCAACATTAGATGCTGTGCACATCTGAACTTCTAGCAATGATTTCTTGACTTCAACACTCCACTGTTTTTAACTGAGAGTAGAGTCATTCCACTGAACAAGTGTTCTAATTCGACTTTCTTTTAGGTGATATATCACCCATAGATAATACCTGTTACAAATATGGATATCTTGGTGGGGTAGAAAAGGATGAATAGAAGTTTGTCATCAGCTGAGTTGGATGATTCCAAGTGAATTGCTGTAATAGCAAAAACACAGTAAGTCAGGAGTTTGAGGTTTTATTTGTTTCTGGTTTTTATTCTTTTATTTTTGTTTTGTTTTTTTTGTTGGGTTTTTTATTATTTCTTTGTTTGCTTTTCCTTTAGTCCAAAACTTGGTCTTGTTTTCTACTGGTTTTTAATAGGGAAGAAATCCAATTTTTGACCTCTTTGTAAAAGATGTGGTAAGGTCCCTTGACACCTATGAAAAAACATCTACTAATGCTGGAAAGTGAAAACACTGTAAAGAGAATCTAGAAGAGAAAAAATCATTCCAGATCAATAGCCTTTACAAAGTCCAATCCAGCATGAGAAAAGTATTGAATTAGCTTGGTAGAAAGTCTATAAAGTCCTGGTATGAACTGTAAGTTCTCCTTATTGAACAATAAATTGGTACAATAATGCTCAGAACTGAGACAAAACAAGCAACTATATCAATCTGCTGCATTCATTTGTAAACTCATCTACCAATATTGCTTCTGGCGATCTGTTGATATGAGAAAATGTGACAACAGAATGCAGACAGAAAACTTGGACATAGGTACTTAAATATATCAAATTTTGCACTGTAAAATACCATAGATGTGTTATCCATGTGCTTTGGGCTGTGCACGACACAAAGGCTGAATTTAAGAGCTTGTCTCAACAGTTGTGTTCATTAGTAGTAATAGTAATATTAGTATTAACCCTTTAACAGTGAAACGAAGATTGTAACAAGGCTTTTTTTTTTCCCCCAACCTGTGTCAATCTCCATTTTCAGCTTGCTTTGAATTAGGTTCATTTTGCCCAGAAGAATTAATTACATACAAGGAATACTTAATACATATACTGTTGATGCTTTTCTTCCTTACTGGACTTTTGATTTGCTGCTGACAATAACAGAATCATAGGTGCAGCAGGAGCTTCTGCCTGTGCCTCTACAGGCAGTTTCTGGTCTTTTTCCATGGCCAGAATATATGAAATATCAGTTTATCCATCAAAAATGCAGAAAAAAATTACAATGGTCCAGCTCTGACTGGATGTTTAATTTCAGCCTTTTCCAAGCTTCAGCAAGGAGCTCCTACATTTCTGTCAGGAGACATATTCAAAATCCATAGAACTAAAATAAAATCATCTCCCAAAATCCACATTTCCCTCTGGAAATGGCCAGGACATTCTTAACTAGCAATCATTACTTAGGCATGATGTTTTTTAAATGATCATGCCTGAAATACACAGGGAACACCCTCACACATGGAGTGTAATCTTCCTCCTGTCCATGCTACCTAGCCAGAAACTGACTTCTTCCCTGCAGCCAACTCAAACAGTCATCATAGACCTGGTGGTTGTGTTTTCAGCCAAGATTAAATTGACCAAAGTGTTTAGAGAAAGCTGAGCTTGTATACAAAAGCATTTGGACAGAGTGTCAGCAAAGTCAAATGCTGACATAAGCAGACAGGTTGTTACCCAAAGGCTGTCTCTGAAGTTCAGTTCTATCTTATTTAAAATAGCTCCTATTTGGAAATTGAAGCATTCACAGAACAATACTTATTAGATGGTAATTTTAATTAATTTAGAGGAAGAGGAAAGCTCTTAATATACATGTGAGTAAAGGCTGTGTCCCATATTCTGGCTTCCTACCTACCAAGTACGTTGGAATTTTCTTTGGTTGACCAACATAACCATAGCTAAAATCACAGTCAATATCAGATTTTTAGCCTTAAAATTTTGCTACTGAACAAGAAACTAGAATAACATTTGTCGCATTCCCTGATAAACTGCTTTTGAATTTTATGCATAGCTTATTTTTAACAGTTTTATTTTAGCAGATAAATAATAGCTGAATTATATGGCAATTAAATTCTACCCTTCAAATAAAACAAGTTTAATAATAGCAAGCAGTGCAAGCAGTGATTCAGGTACTATATGTTTTGGTGGTGTGCGGAGAGGGAAGGCAGAGCCGTACATGTCAAAAACAAGGGCATGCAATCGGCTGTGTAATATTACCCAGCATGTATCTCCATGTAAAGCCAGACCTAAGGTCATGCCTAAAGCCTCTTCATAGCCACTGTGGCTTTTGTGTGCAGGTATACAGGTAAGGGTATGCAGGGGATGATGGCAAGGGGTCAGTGCAAGAAGTGAGAGAAGGGGTGAAATATTGCCCAGTAACAGAAAATTACAGCGTGGAACTGGGGCGAACAGGGTCGTCTCACAGGGACATTTGATGAGGAAACTCAACAGCTTTACAAGCATCCTGGGACTCTGTGGCTAGTGGACAGGCAGTTTGTCCAGAACTAAAAATCCCTCACATCTCAGGGGGATGGAGCTATGCACATGGAGTTCATACTTAGAGAATTCATATTCAGCTGTAGTCCTACAGCTTTAAATTCAGCTGGGGAAAAGCAAATTTCCCCACAGCCTTACCTGCCCTGTTACAGCATAAATTAGGCAATAAAGATTTAACACATTCTATAATTAACTCAGAGGCCAGTAGCAGTCTGAAACGAGCGAACTGAGATGGACACTAAATGATGGGGCTTTATAGTTATTACTAACTTGATTTGTAAGAAATGACTAAACATGATTCAGGACCATGAAAGTGATCTATAGCTTCGTAAAGTGGTGCATTGACACAAGGGAACAATAAAAGTCTTTCTACACGAAAGATGACACCAAATGAATATGATGACTGGCATTTCTTCCACAAGTCGTGCAGCTTCAGTATATATACCCTGTTTATTATACAGGTAAATAAAGATACATATTGGTAGAGCTGTAAATAAAGTTGTATCTTTAAAAATGCTGCAGTGATGTACTTGCAGGTTTACCATTCTGCACCACTCCTGTACAGCATCAGAGACTGTAGAGAAGCAAGACCCCTCCATACAGGGACCCGTAGCTACTTTTTGGCAGCTTTTATGGTTTTATTGCTCAAATCAAAGAAATGAAAGAGTATGTTTCACATAAGAGGGTGCAAAGGCAACACAGAATATCTGAAGCAAATTATGAGAGCACAAAATCTGTTCTTTATTTAGTGGAACAAAGAAAGGACAATTGTATTTACAAGCAATACTAGACGTACACATATTTAAATTTTCTAGAAGTGAAACAGCATTATATTATCCTGACAATGTTGACAAGACGGGGAAAAATAAGTGTGAAAGAGCACAAAAAATAAGTGTATATAGGATGTTCCTCTTTTTCAACACATAATGGAGACATTAAGGCTTTTGAGGAGGAAAAAACCCCACAACATTTTTCAACATATTAGTTATTTAAATAAATGCTATTTATCTAAAACATTGAAATATTTTTTTCTTTTGGTTTTGTTACTATCTACTCTAATTGTGAGTATTAACATCAGCCACAAAATTTTGTTGGTGGGTGACACTTAAAATATTCTACAATCAATAATGCCTCAAAATAGATGATAGAAAACAGTCATACACTGAAGCTATATAATTTGTCTCATAACTATAACAATAAATTTTAAAAATCTAAAAAATACTGACCATGCCCCTGGTGTGCTTAAATTCACAAATCAGAAAAAGGTAACAGGCTGAATCCTATGTTGCTTTTACTCACTTTCTCTCCAGAGACTGCAAATCTAGTACAGCCACTATTTCAGCACTTCTAGACTTTTCCTTTTGCTAGGCTTCTGTGCCTGTTTTTTGTAATATGTGGTTACCTCTGTAATATAGGGTGTAAAATTGGATATGAGTGTCCCACTTTTTAGATTGTAATGCCACATGTATGTGTCTGGAATGATTTCCTCTGTCTTATTTTTTGTGTCCCTGTACACGCTTTCTGGCACTTTCCTGTTTGACTGCAGAAATACATTTTGCTGACAGTTTTGTGGCTCTGTTTATTGTGTTTGTGATCCCAGGTCCTTTCCCTGCTTTCTGCCAAATATGCCCATTTAATATACAGAGTCTCTGACTGCTTTTAACCTCAATGCTCTTAGCCTTGCACTTATATATTTTTGAAAATATAAAAACTTGGAGCTGTCCCTCCTTCTGTTGAGCTAAATACACAGTTTGGGTTTTCACATGATAGTAATAATAGTAATTATATGTAGCAGTCTTCATCTTCAAAACACTCTGCAGATCTGTTCAAACCAGTGTAACACCACACACAGTAAGGATTTGTTTTGGGGTACAAAATTAAGGCATTATGACAATTTTGATGGAATACATACATCATTTAATGGTGTACCCTCAGCTGTTCAATGGGTTAAATTACATCGAACATACACAGAACAGAGGAGTATCTTTAGATCCTGAGGGGATTAACTGTAAGCTGTGCCTATCCAAAACTGCAAATCACCTCTTTAAAACTTTACATTATTTTCTAGGCCGTCCAAAGTGTACTTTGTAATATCTGGAATCAAGTGTCCTGCTGCTCTCACTTTCCTTCTTTGTCCTTGCTCATAAACATCATGGCTGTTGCAGGACCTCCCCAGCAAAGCAAAGAAGGAAGGGATGCAATCCCAGTGCCTGTATCAGGACTGTGAAGCTGAAGAAACAACTTATTCAAGAAGGCGCTTTTTTATTTTTGAAATTAATGTGGCATTATGAAAGAGAGATGTGCAAGAGATGTGCAAGAGATGTGCAAGATGTGCAAATGGCTGATGTACAAGAAAAGGAGAGTAGACAAGCTGTTTCTCTTGCAGCACCTTGGCACCATATCCTCATTCACACAGAATTACAAAGTCCTATTCTTCTGGCCAGGAGTGGCAAGCTTTCTCTAGATGAAGTATACATGAATACTCTCCATGCTTTTTTCCAGCAATCAACACTGAAACTGTGGAGCAATTGAACCAGTGGTTGCACCACGAATACAATGAATGACTCTGTGGTTCTTCTTCAGCTACAGTTTTCCCAAAGATCTCCACATCTCAATGCAAAAGACTGTAACAGACCCCTCTGCATCTGACATAGGCTCCGCTTTTTCATTGGCTCATTTACTGATGGCAAAATACTGGTATAGTAGAAATGTATTAATAAATTACACAAATTAATAAATAATATTGATTAATCCCAAAGTTGTATGCATTTTTTCTTTCTTTATTTTTTTTTCTTATTTTAATTTTCACAGTTCCTCTATCTTCTTTTTTATGTTGCTGCTTCCAAATTTCCTAACATATTTTGCTCTTTTGTTTTTTTCTCTCTCTCTCTCTTTCCTAGTCCTTTATCTTGTCCCTTTTCCTTTAGTATAGCCATGAACTATTTTTTCTGTAGGTCACTTTACCATCTTTACTTCACAGATTTTTTCCAGGACACTGACAATCCTCCTTCACACCTGTTGATTCACTTGAGCCTCCAGAATTATTGGCTGGGTTGCCAACAAACTCTGCTCACTTTAAAAGACGATATAGCTGTGATCTGCACCCCACTACACTGCTCATTGGACAAGTCACCCTTCCTACAGACACTTAAACTAGATCCAAGTCACTTCTGTGAAGGCTAAAGGATACCTGTGAGCTCGGGGGACAGGCGTAACTCACTGTAACACCCATGGGGAGTGACACGAGGTGACAGAAAAGTGGTCACAACACTGGCCTCATGCAGTCTCAGACGAGGTGCTCCCCAGCCAGGAGGAAGATTCAAGAGAGGCATTGAAGACCAGTTGGATGTCAGGGTGAAGCACAGACCAGTTTCAGAAATGAGAGTAAATCTGCATATTCACAGGCTTTTAAAGTAGAATGACTAGCTGATGTTTAAAGCACAGGGTGCTTCGGGAGACACTGAATGTCTGCAAAACTACAAAACCAACAAAAACCCATGAGTGTAGTGACGTTAGAGAAATACTCAATCCCATTTCCATCATACAGCATTTTAGGCCAATTTTACAAGCGGTAATGCACTGGATGCGGGAAGTTGGCTGTATAATTGCTTTTAATTATGGGGGAAATGGATGGAGGTTCAGCTTAGTTTCACCTCTCCAAACACGCTGTTGGATGGAATAAATTAGCACCACTGCTGCTTGTGCCTACAGCTTGTTTTTAAAAATCACTGCCAAGTGGCACTAGGATGAAAACTTGTAATGTTTCTGTTAACATTGAAGCAAGGGTACTTTATTCGGAAACAAGGACTACTTGCCTCAGGGCAGCTTCTGGGGTGGAAAGAAATCATAAAAATGGGTGTAGACTTAACCAAAACTCTTAGCCTCTAAAATAGGGATCTTGCACTCTTTTTTTGCCCTGACAAGTCATATTTGCTAGGCCAAATCACAGTGGGCCTTTATCCTTCCCCGTGTATCGATACAGGTACAATCCATAGCTGCCCAATATTAAATTCAGGTCACTTAAAATCCAAGCTGTGTTGGTGACCATTCAGGTCAAATAAAGGCATTGAGGAAGTTTAGACAAACACAGCCAGCTCAGGTTCCATGTTGTGTATCTGCTGTAGACAGGGTCTTCAGGAATTTCAGGCAAACTGATGCAGCGTATCTGTGTTTCTTCAGGAGAGAAGCTGATTGCTAGGACAGAAGACCTAGCATACAGTAAACCATCCCTGACACAACTCAGAAGTGGTAGATTTTCTCATCTGGAAACAAGGCAGGTGAGTCTGGGACAAGGGCTCACCCACGCAGGACCCCTTCACAGACCAAGCCAATGGCTGTGGAACTGGAGAAGTCCAGCGTAAGTCTTCTGTCCCTTATCCCTCTGACCCTGTGTAGGCTCAGAGGGGGCTCAAGAACCCAGATCCCTGACATCAATATTTTGTGCTGTACTCAGCCATTTATTTCTAAATCAGAAATTAGCCCCGAGGCTGACTTCATGTCTGCTTTCTTATTAGCAAATGGGACTGTGCATCACTGGCAGTATTCACTTTAGGATCCAGTCATGAACAACCAATGCAGATAAAATCATACCAGATATCTCATCAGTTCAGTAATTAGACTCAGGACGAATTTTGTTTCTGTTTGCAGTTGGAATTTTCTTTTTCTAAATTTCAGAGATGAGCAGAAAATAAAAACCACATTTTAGAACCATGTTTTGTCAAAAATGTTTTCTTCACTTTTTTAATCAAATTTCATCTTGGTCAAGATTTTCCAAGTAAACATGAGAAATTATTTGGCCAAATTAATCCCGAGTGTATCTTAGCCTCTTGAACTGAAGGATTTAGCACAGAGCCAAGAAGTTCAGGATGTCGGAAGAAAATGTTTTCGGAGTTACTAAATTACAGTCTCCATAGTGATTTTCTTGCCATATGTTAAACACGCAAGAAGACAAAACACACTGGGGAAGATTCTCCTCTAGCAAAAATAAGCAGAATTATAATGGAACAACTTTCACTCACTTGCGTGGAGACATTGTTTCAGTGAAGAATGGATTACACCCTGACAAAATAGCTTCAGTTTTCTGTGATGAGGCATCTGACATAGCTGTGAGAGGGGATGTAAGGAACGGTGCCTAGGGAAAGGGACAGGAAAAGTAGGAGAATATAGGAGGGAGAGCCATGGCAAGAGGTAGAGAGAAGGGGTTTTTTTATGATTTCTTTGCTATGGGGCATAAAGTTGTTTGAAGCTGGAGTTCAAAAGTGCATAAGGTTTCAAATAAAGCCTTGCTGCTGACATTTTAAAGGTCTTTGCTTAAATTATGGCAACTACAAGTACCACCTGCCTCCCTTGTATAACAGAAATACTAACATTTATGTGGCTTACTGGAATATTTTGAAGGTCAATTACTTGCCATCAGGATAGAATTTTAAATGTCCAGGCAGTAATATAGTTACATATGTTTATATTTATTTCACTAGTCAGTAATAATGTTTTATATGGGCTACTAGTATAGTCCAAAAACTTCACAGATATATTTAATACGAATTGTACTTTTAAACATAGCTTTTATACTGAGGAAAACAGGATTAGGATGCTTTGAAAAGTTCTTCTTTAGAGATCTGCATCTGGTAAGAAATAGAGAAGTGAAGCTTTTACATGCGTACTTTATTTTATGTGGTATATTTTAATTGTATGTGCATGAACTTGTATTGCATTTATTACAATGGACTCTAGGGCATCACACAATACTTTGAGAAATCCTAAAGAAAGCTTTAANAGTCCTTTATCTTGTCCCTTTTCCTTTAGTATAGCCATGAACTATTTTTTCTGTAGGTCACTTTACCATCTTTACTTCACAGATTTTTTCCAGGACACTGACAATCCTCCTTCACACCTGTTGATTCACTTGAGCCTCCAGAATTATTGGCTGGGTTGCCAACAAACTCTGCTCACTTTAAAAGACGATATAGCTGTGATCTGCACCCCACTACACTGCTCATTGGACAAGTCACCCTTCCTACAGACACTTAAACTAGATCCAAGTCACTTCTGTGAAGGCTAAAGGATACCTGTGAGCTCGGGGGACAGGCGTAACTCACTGTAACACCCATGGGGAGTGACACGAGGTGACAGAAAAGTGGTCACAACACTGGCCTCATGCAGTCTCAGACGAGGTGCTCCCCAGCCAGGAGGAAGATTCAAGAGAGGCATTGAAGACCAGTTGGATGTCAGGGTGAAGCACAGACCAGTTTCAGAAATAAGAGTAAATTTGCATATTCACAGGCTTTTAAAGTAGAATGACTAGCTGATGTTTAAAGCACAGGGTGCTTCGGGAGACACTGAATGTCTGCAAAACTACAAAACCAACAAAAACCCATGAGTGTAGTCACGTTAGAGAAATACTCAATCCCATTTCCATCATACAGCATTTTAGGCCAATTTTACAAGCGGTAATGCACTGGATGCGGGAAGTTGGCTGTATAATTGCTTTTAATTATGGGGGAAATGGATGGAGGTTCAGCTTAGTTTCACCTCTCCAAACACGCTGTTGGATGGAATAAATTAGCACCACTGCTGCTTGTGCCTACAGCTTGTTTTTAAAAATCACTGCCAAGTGGCACTAGGATGAAAACTTGTAATGTTTCTGTTAACATTGAAGCAAGGGTACTTTATTCGGAAACAAGGACTACTTGCCTCAGGGCAGCTTCTGAGGTGGAAAGAAATCATAAAAATGGGTATAGACTTAACCAAAACTCTTAGCCTCTAAAATAGGGATCTTGCACTCTTTTTTTGCCCTGACAAGTCATATTTGCTAGGCCAAATCACAGTGGGCTTTTATCCTTCCCCGTTTATCGATACAGGTACAATCCATAGCTGCCCAATATCAAATTCAGGTCACTTAAAATCCAAGCTGCGTTGGTGACCATTCAGGTCAAATAAAGGCATTGAGAAAGTTTAGACAAACACAGCCAGCTCAGGTTCCACATTGTGTATCTGCTGTAGACAGGGTCTTCAGGAATTTCAGGCAAACTGATGCAGCGTATCTGTATTTCTTCAGGAGAGAAGCTGATTGCTAGGACAGAAGACCTAGCATACAGTAAACCATCCCTGACACAACTCAGAAGTGGTAGATTTTCTCATCTGGAAACAAGGCAGGTGAGTCTGGGACAAGGGCTCACCCACGCAGGACCCCTTCACAGACCAAGCCAATGGCTGTGGAACTGGAGAAGTCCAGCGTAAGTCTTCTGTCCCTTATCCCTCTGACCCTGTGTAGGCTCAGAGGGGGCTCAAGAACCCAGATCCCTGACATCAATATTTTGTGCTGTACTCAGCCATTTATTTCTAAATCAGAAATTAGCCCCAAGGCTGACTTCATATCTGCTTTCTTATTAGCAAATGGGACTGTGCATCACTGGCAGTATTCACTTTAGGATCCAGTCATGAACAACCAATGCAGATAAAATCATACCAGATATCTCATCAGTTCAGTAATTAGACTCAGGACGAATTTTGTTTCTGTTTGCAGTTGGAATTTTCTTTTTCTAAATTTCAGAGATGAGCAGAAAATAAAAACCACATTTTAGAACCATGTTTTGTCAAAAATTTTTTCTTCACTTTTTTAATCAAATTTCATCTTGGTCAAGATTTTCCAAGTAAACATGAGAAATTATTTGGCCAAATTAATCCCGAGTGTATCTTAGCCTCTTGAACTGAAGGATTTAGCACAGAGCCAAGAAGTTCAGGATGTCGGAAGAAAATGTTTTTGGAGTTACTAAATTACAGTCTCCATAGTGATTTTCTTGCCATATGTTAAACACGCAAGAAGACAAAACACACTGGGGAAGATTCTCCTCTAGCAAAAATAAGCAGAATTATAATGGAACAACTTTCACTCACTTGCGTGGAGACATTGTTTCAGTGAAGAATGGATTACACCCTGACAAAATAGCTTCAGTTTTCTGTGATGAGGCATCTCACATAGCTGTGAGAGGGGATGTAAGGAACGGTGCCTAGGGAAAGGGACAGGAAAAGTAGGAGAATATAGGAGGGAGAGCCATGGCAAGAGGTAGAGAGAAGGGGTTTTTTTATGATTTCTTTGCTATGGGGCATAAAGTTGTTTGAAGCTGGAGTTCAAAAGTGCATAAGGTTTCAAATAAAGCCTTGCTGCTGACATTTTAAAGGTCTTTGCTTAAATTATGGCAACTACAAGTACCACCTGCCTCCCTTGTATAACAGAAATACTAACATTTATGTGGCTTACTGGAATATTTTGAAGGTCAATTACTTGCCATCAGGATAGAATTTTAAATGTCCAGGCAGTAATATAGTTACATATGTTTATATTTATTTCACTAGTCAATAATAATGTTTTATATGGGCTACTAGTATAGTCCAAAAACTTCACAGATATATTTAATACGAATTGTACTTTTAAACATAGCTTTTATACTGAGGAAAACAGGATTAGGATGCTTTGAAAAGTTCTTCTTTAGAGATCTGCATCTGGTAAGAAATAGAGAAGTGAAGCTTTTACATGCGTACTTTATTTTATGTGGTATATTTTAATTGTATGTGCATGAACTTGTATTGCATTTATTACAATGGACTCTAGGGCATCACACAATACTTTGAGAAATCCTAAAGAAAGCTTTAAATAACTTTCAATCTTTTACTCATTGTATTTCAAGCTATATAAAATTTCAAAATACGTAAAATTTCAAGTTATATAAAGATGTGACTACCCAAAGCATTCAGGCTCTAGAAAACAGGCATCTATTTTCAGAAAAGCCAGGCAGGAAGCTGGTATCCTTCCTTATTTTCTGTTTTGTATTGTTACAATATGATGAATGTATTGTATGTGTTAGTGAATTAGTCCTAGAAAACCAAAATTTTGCTTGGGTAGTAAATAATGAGTGAAGAACAAATCCAAGAAAAAGAATTAAAAATACAATTTATTTTCTGGGAGTATACATTCAGGAATTTCACCCCAACATCTGTAGGAGGAAAAAAGATGTTTGTATACGTTCAAGACATGGCCTTAAATACTACTGGGATGCTCAAGATGTTAATCAGGATTTTTCTTCTGATATTACTTTCTTTCTAAGACAGCACTTTTTTTTCCCAGTACCCCTTTACCTCATGATGCATACCTCCTGGAAGGAAGAAAGGAAGGAAGGAAGGGAGGGAGAGAAGGGTTTGCATTATTTTTCATGAATGCTAGTGCAAAGGAGAAGGAACTTCTCAGAAGTCATTGTGACTATGCTGCAACAAGCAGTTTTGAGGTCGTGATCACTTTCAAAAAATATCTGGCTTGAAGAACATACAAAATGTGTTTGGGTGGATTTGGAAAATTAGAGTCTGATTAGATTTTTGCCTTTGTGCAAGAAACTGTCTGGTTAGATCTGGCTGTGTTATAGCTGAGGCAAGGATGTGTATAGTCAGACAGCAGATTCAAGAGAAAAGCATCTCAGGCTGCCTCTCAAACAGCCGCCTCCCTGGACTTTGAACAGTTTTGCCATTTTGTGGCAGACTTGTGTTGTATTCAACCTCTCCTATAATTTGAACTGTCTGTACTGCAAACTAAACAGCTCATTTATACTGTTCAGTTTTGCACTAGAATAGTACAATGGGTGCTGGGCATATGGATTAGCAGGGTGGGGAGGGGAAACCGAGCTTTAGGCTGCACTAAGGTCTTCAAACTATCTTTATTAGTATGCAGAAAAGAGTTTGGAAAGTCAATTGTGAAGCCACAGGCTTGGCTCTTAGGGTACAGAATGCTCTTCAAATGACTTGGTTTACAACTTTCAGAGGAAACTCTTTGGAGACTTGGAGCCTCTGGAAATTATGAAAATGCCTGTGAACAGCTTTGCTTACAGTGTATCAAAACTTTATATCCTCTGCATTTAAAGTCACAATGGGGTGACAATAAAAGAGATAGCATTCGTATGGTATTTAAAGCCTCGTCTAGGTACAGATAGAAGAAATAATATATGTGTATATATACATATATGTATATACATATACATAATTTTGTGATATTCAAGCCAAGTAACCAGGGTCCAGCCACTCAGAGCTCTAGGAATACCACAAAAGTGATTAGAGTTCATGTCCAAAATTACTGCAGTATAATGCTAATTGGAAGCATATCACACCTTGGGAGTAAGCTGGAGGAACACAAACAACAGCAATGAAAGAGTACCATGTTTAGCATAAATAGTTGTTACATGGGCATAAAGTTTTGTAACACTGGAAGATATTATCACACTTTCATATTTTAATAGCTACATATAGACAGCTGTTACTGACAAAACCAATATTCTTCAGAAACATTATTGTGTCTTTGTTCACTTATTTTTTAACCAAGTTATTTACGTCCCGAAATAATTCATTTGAAAAGTCCAATTTATGGTTGCATAGGCATGTAGATGAAAAGTGCTCATGATGTGGATGAAAACATGATGATACAGAGCATATGATTATTTTGAGTAAATTAGACTAGGGAAAGCATGACCTACTCAGAGCAGAAGATGGTGGGAGTAACAGAATTACTACGGCCATTAAATTGTTTCTTCCTGCACTAGAAAAGACAGCATCCAGCCATTCAAACAGTACTTATTATCACAGTAATCAGTCTCTGTATCCTCTTTTTTTCCTGCCATGGTCATGTAAATGGGACTCCAGCTCCCATTGCAGGAGGAGGTAGGTGGAAGCATGCAGAGCTCACCCACTGGATTCTAGACGTGGGTCTCTAGAAATACTCTAGCAGGTGTGGCAGAAAGGTGGTGTTGTTGGCAAAGAATAGGTATAAGGAGGAAACTTTCTGCATCTCCCAAGATCCCACAGCCATGTTCAGTCCTTGTAAGCCCTCTAAGCCTGTTCCTTGGGTTAGAAGACCCAGATTTTCTGGAGAGCAAATATTCTCTATATTATTTGCTGAGTCTGTGATTATTTTTCCTTTCAATGCTGCCACTATTTTTCCATTTGCAATGAGCAGTAAAGGTGGAGAGCATAGCCTTATCATATTCCCTTTTGGCTGGGTCCCAGAGTGGTTATTTTTCAAAAATTATAAAAATTTAGGTTAAATAGTACTAGCAATAACCTTGTTCTCTTTGAGTTTACAAGTTTGCAAATTGTTGACCATGTTTCAGAGCAACCATGACCTAAAAAATAGTTTAGCCAAGCCCACTGGAACTGAAAAGATAAACAGAAAGGAGACTTAAATTATCCAATTCATAAATCTTTAAGCATATTAATTCACTCATTTGCTCAGATATAGTAATAGTATTCTATGTGCTCCTAGATTTAGAATACCTTATTCCAGAAAAGATCTCATTGAAAAGCAGTAATAGATTTCTTCAGCTTTTAAAACTATTGCATGTAAAATAAAAAAAACCTTTCAATCCCTGATTTAATGGTTGCAATGTAATTAAAATTAATTACTAAGTAAACATCACAGAGACAGTCGTAGCAAAAACATTACTTGCAGTGTGAATTTATTCGCATAACTGAAGCAGTAGAGTAACTGAACCACAAACTGATGGTGTTCACCTCCAAAAGGAGCAGACTCTGTGATTTTACAAACATTTTGAAAATTTCCACCTAATTTTGGCCCAGGTCTCCCTTTAATTGCTATGCAGAAGCTTCAGCTCCAGAATTCTCTGTACCAGTTAATACCTGTAACATTTTTCCAGCAGAGGTCACCTAGGGTTTGGATGAAGTCAGATGGTTGCAAACTTCCTACACAGGCTGTGAGATGGCTAGATTAGAGCTTGTTCATCGACCAGAGTGTATGTGCAAACAGAGCTTGCAAAAAGATCCAGGAAGACCTTCGCCCATCATTGTGCTGCTCTTTGGTTAACAATACATCTATGCAAGCAATTTAACTTGACTTTTTCAGGGGATCACCGTTTTGAGACAACTGCACAGTGCTGATAACCTACTATGAGAGTGCAAGGTAACCTAAAAGGGGCTTAAAATAAGCTGTGGCCTTCCTCACATCTTCGTCCCACTTAAAAAAGAGTCAGTTTAGGAATCAGGAGTAGCTTCCCACACAGTTTTTTCCTTCTCAATATTCTGTTCACAGTTCACACAACTGCTTCCAGGATCCCAGTGAATGTATAGCTGAGCCAGTTCGGACACAATTGCCCCTTGAAAACTGGAATCGTTCTCATGAGCTTTGGACAGTTGACTAATTCCTGCTGAGAATAACACTGCTTACCCTTTCTTTACAGTCTATTTATACTCCCACCTTTTAAGTTTAAGAGACTTCTACTCCCTAGCATTCCCAAAGACGGATGCCCTGCAATATTCAGCACAATATGCTTCTGATTTAAGGTTCCCTTCCTTTATTTTCAAAATGAATAGTTTCATCTGCTTTTCACCCATGAGAACACTTTTGCAGTCATTTCTCACTTCATTTTGTTCAGCTAAGGAGCTCAGTGATCTCAGGTTAAAGCAAAAGGTGAATGGGGCCATTTGAAAGATTGTTTAAATGCTGCCTTCTTGCATCTCACATTCTGAAGTGACCCCCTGCATTGCTTGCAAAGATAATTATGTGAAAGCAAGTAGAAACAACATTTTAATAAACTTACTACAGTAAGATAACTACAACTTATTTCTGTGGTTTGTCTATTATAATCTGCTGTGTGGTGCCTCTTTGCCACTTGGGCTAAAACATAACAGAAAAAAAAGGCTCCCTGATTTGCACTGCTGGAATGATATGGTGATATCTCTATACAGAGATTATTTGTTAACTCCTGAAAGATATTACACTTGACATGCAAGGTGAGTGTATCTGTTTCCATGTTTTGCTCTGCACTCAAATAGATGTTAGAAGCATTTATCAGAAACAAAATTACTAGATTTCTCACCAGAACCTTCTTTCCCCATTGAGCATGTATTTCTGTAGAAGTATTGTTAGAGAGTCACATTACTATATTTCTTGCTACACTAGGCATCCAAAAGCAAGAACACATTAGTCTGATGAGCTTGGGTATAGTTTCCTGAATCAATAGGACTTCTTCAGCAGAGACCTAGTAACAGACAATTGCATAATGAAGCTGTCTGTCTTTATTTACACAATGTATTACTGTATTCAGCAGGCCAGAAAGAATAGTTCTGTGTAGCAGCTGTCATTGTGTTTTTTTGCTTATCTCTGTCCTGTCTGCCAATGTTATAATTCACCAGCTGACACCCGTCTTGGCAGAGACTGAGCGCAGTGACTCGGTGCCAGAGCGACAACAGTGCTCTGAACTATGACACGATTCATCCCCATCCCAGTCAGCAACAGGGTGCTCTTCTGGCTTTTTCACTTTCTTTTTTTTAAATTTTTTTTTTAATAAGCTTTGCAGCCACGGGGAAGGAAAGCAAGCAAGCACTGGGGGAACAGTTATGGTTCTGTCACGCACTATGTCAGGGTGCAACAGGAAGGAAGGCAGGGTCAGCTGTGAAGAGTGATGGTGAGGGGCTGGATACCCAGGAGACACTCTGGATGGTCTTGTTTAGAGGAATCAGGAGGGAAGGAGACCAGGCTGCAAAGCCAGCATGCAAGGCACTCTGTCACAAGACTTGAGGTACAATGTTGGATGTTTCTGACCCTACCTTTGCTCAGAGGGGCAGAAGCTCATTGACTCCAGTGAGAGTGTTGGCTGCAGCAGGAGTGAAGCTGGGGAAGAAGGCACCAAGTAAAGATTCATGGTTACCTCTGAGAATGAAACATGGAAATCTGATGCTTTTTTCTCTGTTTGCATCAAAATTTCCATGAACACTCTTCCCTAACATTCTAGTTCTCTTCTTCGAATATTCATAGGAAATAAAAATATTCGATAACACTGATAAAAAAAAAATCCCTTGTTTTGGGCATTTAATGCCAAAATTTCTTTCTGTATCTGTTCCTCAAAGGATGTAAAGCTACAACAACTGTCAATTGTATATTCATAGACTTGTCTGAGTGAGAAAGTTGCATTTCAACCAGTATGTAACCCACATGGACTGTTATTTCAGTTTAAGAAGCATATTTGTTAATCAACTGAAGTCAATCAGAAACATAAAAGCTTGAAACTGAAATTGCACTTCCAGGCAAGTCTGTGATTCACAATTTAAGACAAGATTTTCTCTTTCAAGCAGCACACTGGTTTAGTGAAAGAATCTGAGCTGGATCATGCTTTCGTTGTCAGAAATCCTATACTGAATCATAATAGTGACCAAAGTAATCGTGATTTTTTTTTTTTTCTGGCCATTCTAAGTCCTATATGTAAAGGAGGAGTGGGAAAAGAAAGGAGATAGAAAAAAGAGAAAAAAAAGTGAAGGGGAAAGAAGAAGGAGAAGAAAGAGGAAGAGGAGAAGGAAGAGGGGGAGGAGGAGAAAATTAAATGGAAAAAGAAAACCAAACAAAAAAGAAGAAGAAGAAGAAGAAGAAGAGGGAAGAGGGAAGAGGGAAGAGGGAAGAGGGAAGAGGGAAGAGGGAAGAGGGAAGAGGGAAGAGGGAAGAGGGAAG
>VZRR01004098.1:126277-155641 GCA_013398015.1 Oreocharis arfaki | reverse complement strand
AAGGGAAGGGAAGGGAAGGGAAGGGAAGGGAAGGGAAAAAGTCAATTACATTAGAATGAGCAGGACAGTCAGAAGACTGGTAACCCTAATCCTAGAGGCACTTTTTGCACCAGAACATGGCTGATCACACAGAGCTGTGCTAAAAATATGTTGAGAGAGGAGGGAAGTGTATGGAGCAGGATGTCGTTACCCTGGAGAGATTCCATTGTGTTGCATCCTGATAGGCTTCCACTGCCACGTGCACAACAGCATCCAGGTACCCAAGCATGATTCAGGGGAAAAGAGTTGTAGTGAGAGGGGTGACATCAGGCTGGTGACATGTCACTAGTGGGGTTCTGCAGGGCTCCATCCTTGGCCCTGCGCTCTTCAGCATCTTCATAAATGACTTGGATGCAGGACTGGAAGGGATACTGAGCAAGTTCAGAGATGATACAAAATTGGGACTAGCTGTTGGCCCCCTCACATGCAGGGAGACCTCAACAAATTAGAGGACTGGGCAATCACCAACCAAATGATGATCAACAAAGGAAAGTGCCAGATTCTGCACCTGGGATGGGGCAGCCCTGGATGTATGGACAGACTGGGGGATGAGAGGCTGGAAAGCAGCCCCGTGGAAAGGGCCCTGGGGCTCCTGGTTGATGGCAAGCAGAACATGAATCAGCAGTGCCCTGGCAGCCAGGAGGGCCAATGGTGTCCTGGGGTGCATGAGGGACAGCATCGCCAGCCGGGCAAGGGAGGGATTGTCCTGCTCTGCTCTGCACTGGGGCGGCCTCACCTCGAGTGCTGGGGGCAGTGTTGGGCACCACAATATAAGAAAGACATTAAGCTATTGGAGAGTGTCCAAAGGAGGGCAATGAAGACGGTGAAGAGCCTTGAGGGGAAGCCATATGAGGAGCAGCTGAGGTCACTTGGACTGTTCAGCCTGGAGAAGAGGAGACTGAGGGGAGACCTCGTTGCAGTCTTGTGAGGGGAGGAGGAGGAGGAGATGCTGATGTTTTCTCTGTGGTGAACTGTGACAAGACCCAAGGGGATGGCCTGAAGCTGTCAGGGGAGGTTTAGTTTGGATATTATAATAAGATTTTTCCCATAGAGGGTGGTTAGGCACCGAAACAGGCTACCCAGGGAATTGGTGACAGCACCAACCTGACAGAGTTTGGACAATGCTTTTGGGCACATGGTGACTCCTGGTGATGGTGCTGTGCAGAAGCAGGAGCTGGACTTGATATCCTTGTGGGCCTCTTCCAACTCAGCTTATTCTGTGATTCAGTGATTCTGTGAAGGAAGTGAATCACTTGCAAAGGAAAAGTCCAGAAATGTCAAAGAAAGGCATGGGTCCACACGGACGTGAAGCAGTAGTTGAGGAGGATCTGTCTTATGCCTCTCATACACATCACCTGTAACTAACTCCTGGGAAAAGAAATGTTCCGTAAATATAGGAAATGGTGTTAGATGGCAGCTTACCTGTAAGTGAGAGGAGTTTTTTTAAGTGTGAATTGGTTCTGCATGCAAATGTGTTTGGGGGAGGACAAGGAGTGCAAGATCATAGCAAACTAATCCTAATCATTGACAGTTTCACTGGCAGTGGAATTTAAATGACAGAATTAATCTAAACCTTTAAAGAGAGCTGTGTCTAATAGGTGGTCCACAATATTTTGTAATATTAAAATTAAATATTAAATGATTAAATATTATATTCTCCAGAACCGACCCTGATTGTATAAATGCTGTGACATTTCTTCAGTCTTAGTGCTCCTTTTAGAGGATATCAGTTAAACCATTCAGCCTGGACATCAAAGTTGAATGAAACCAGAACTGTTCTATCACCTGGTGAAAACATGGAGATCTGTGAGAACACTGCATCTAGAATTTGGTTCCTCAAGGCAAATTAATAATATCCTTAAATGTGTTGAATGTCCTGGTTCCCGTGTCTGGGATCAAATCTCAGGATTTGATTTACTGTAGGCATTTGATATTGATTTCTTTTCTCCAGGACAATTTCTGACATCTCATTTAAATGCAAAAGGTGGGTTGCAGTTCTTGTTCCTTGACAGAACATTCGTTTTCAGAGTCTGATGGAAAGTGATGTTGCTGATATGCTGGCATATGCAGCACACTTTCCACCAAGACCTCCGACCTTATGAGTGTAACAATTATATGACACAGGACACCTGCAGCGAAAAACAACACAAACAGAAAAATATTAGCCTCAAACCATAATGAATGGGAAAATAAAGTGACTGCATTGAAAATTATTATATAGTCTTGCTTGTCGTTTTAACAGTCCTGTATTCACATAGTCTAATGTACTTAGTAATGGAAGAATAAACTAGAGAAAAGCAGCACAAGAATCACAGAATTGCACCAGTTGTCAATATATTATCAAAATTTCTCCTTCAGTAATGAATTCCTGATTTAAAAAATATCCCACCTACATCTTTTATTTTCAGCATTAGAGGACTTTGATGTCAATTTAACCACAGTCTAGATATAATTAAACTTCACATTTATTAGATGTTTTTGTTACTCATTCTCATTCATTATCAAGTTGAACTGAACCAAAAGGATTGGAAGATTCTTTTACTTCTCCATTTTGACGATGCTTCCTAGTCGTTACAGAAAATAAAACAGTCAAATGCCAGAAGAGAGACCTGGAAACCATCAAAAGAATCCAGAGGGGAAAAAATAGCAGTGGAACAGGAACACTTGAAATAGAGGGTTTCCCTGGCACACACAGCTTCTCAGTGACTCTCAACATTGTTTCACTCTCCCAAAGGCACAGAGCCCAGTGTCTGTGGCAGACTTTTGTAGAAATAGTGGCTGCTACCATGCCAAGGAGAAAGAACGAAAGAGGAAGAGAGAGAGAAAAAGAAGACTCTGCTGATGGCTTTTGCATTATAGGCCAAGTTGGAAACTTTAATTATTGAAATGAAATATTGAAGGACATATGGAAAGGCTTGGGAAAATGAAAATGAAACAGTCATGAAGAATTAATCATTGTGGCAACTTATATACATATACAACTTTTATTTTTGCCAACAGAAAATGACCAGGGAGTCAGCAACTCAAGGGGACGATGAAGAATGGAAAGAGAGAAGAAAGGAAAGCTTAAAATGACGCTATTGGAATGAATGCAAATATGTGGTTTAAAAGCCTGTTTGGGAGAGGAACCAAAAGACTCAACATAGGATGTTCTCTGTGTGAAGAGAAAGACACTTCCACACTGGAACTGAACAATGAAATCTTGCAGGAAGTAAGTGAAACCAGTTCAGATGCCAGACTTTTTCTTCCATTCCTATTCCTAAGGTAAGAGGAAATAGCTAATAATTAGCATGCGTTACTGTGCTCAGGGAACTGTACAAAGCTGAGACACATACATGGGAGGGGATGGCGTAAGAGAATACAAACCAAAGAACATAGTGAAAAGCAAAATGCATGGTAAAAGAGTTCAATGAATAAACCTTAATAACTTTATACTCATAAGGACGTTCTTTGGGATTAAGCAGAGACCCGAACAAGGGCTTATATATGAGCTACACAACCCCAGATCCAGAGATACTGAGACAGTGTTACTGAGATATTGGAACACGGAGTCATACTTCAGCCCAGATGAACAAGCCCTTGCTGGTGTGAGTGCTAGGTTAATACTGGCCTGCAGTAACAGAAACATTTCAGTTTCACTCCGCAGTAGTCCAGTTGTTCACTCAGACAACTGCACTCAAGCAGCTGAATTGACTAAAATCAAAGCATCAGCCATTTCCTTTTGATCTGCCCTGAAGGGTAACTGTACATGTGATTAGATATCCTCATATCCAGGGCTAAAAGCTGAATAACCTGCATGTTTATTTTCTGTCGTGTTCCCTTGTAATAAACCAGTGAAATTTTTGTCTTTAAAGATTGCTGAAAAAGAATTCCAAATCATTCAATATCCAAAGAAGATTATGTGCATCTCCACTCCTAGATCTCGTGAGACAAAAAAACTGATATGGACTTTTTCTGATATGTTATGCTTTGTCTGATGAGTTCTTAGACATCTGAATATGGAAATGTCTTTCATGTTAGTCTAACTTCCCTCCTCATGGGCTATAATTTCAGAACACCATATTGCTATTGATGATGTGGATATGCTTTTGAAAATTGATTCCTGGACCTTCGTGAGAGGTGATAAGGCAGAAAGAAATGGGTCAGAATCTCAGTAGAATAAAAGTAGTGCAGTTTGCTGATTTTAGTAAAGTATCTAGCTCCAAAAATGCAAAAGTCACACAGGGACTGAGACCAGATCTGAGGTCTGAGGCTCAGGCTCAGATGTCCATCTGTATTTAGATGATTCATTGACCAACACATGATTACATGATTTCCCCAGGCAAGGTGTCTAGGCAACCAGCCAGCATAGCCAAGTGTCTTAAACTCTAGACCACTGATTAACTACTCATTTACAGCTAGCTATGTTGAGAGTGATCTTGGACATGACTGCAGAATGAAGTCTAATTTCAAGCATGCAGAGCTGTAGTAAGATGTGTAACTGTTCTTTTCCCAAACCTTGTAGGTGAGCCAAAAATATACCATTCCCTGTGGATGGGCTTGCTCTGCTATCGTATTCTGTTCAACTCCATCTTGTTCTGTTATTATTACCTTAATACTTGAATGCACCCAGCTGCTCTATATGACAGCCATATCTGTAATTTCTCTTGTCTTCCCAAGGGAAGAAGGACAGATAAGGTTATTTTGGTTTTGGTATGTGAGTTTATAGCAAACACAGAGCATAAAGGGAGAAGGAGGTTATTGAAAGCAGTTTTTAAAAGCCTTATGTTCCCCAGAGAATATATTCTAGTGTCTGAGAAAATTTTTTGCCTTGGAAAAGTGTATTTTGCTATGGCTTTTGCTCTTTCAAAAGAGTGAAAATCTACATCTTATAATTTTAGTCAATTTTAGTATGCCTTGGATCTCTTGAATGCTTAAAAGAGAGCAATGTGCACTTTGAACCTGATTCAGTACCTTCTTTGAAGCCACTATAAACAAGAGAGGAGGCAACTGACACTGCTTCTGAGTCTTGAGAAATGCACGCTGTGTTCTGTGCTACTTAGCATTTCTGATAGTGGCAAAGCTTCGTTCCCAGATCTGTCTTGCTTTTCCTAGGATGAGGAATCACAGAGAGAGCTGGGAATGAGGTAATAATTTATAAAACTGCAGATGATGTAAAGTATTAGTTGCATGAGCAAAGAGTTTTGCTGAACAAAAAAAGCACTGCAAGAGTCATGTGAATATGAGTTTTTCACCAAATGAAGTTTAACGTGCCTACATACTCTTTCTGCAGGACTTCACATGCTCCCCATCCCTCCGAAGACCTGAAAGAAGGCAAAACATGATTGTTGAGAGCATATGGAATCCAGCTTCCTTCGCTTGCTAGCTGTCTCCCTCCAAATCCCACTCCTTCTGTGGGCCTGGCTGCATTTTGTCACATGCCAATGACAAAAATTATAAAAATAGCAAATATAGTTCAATTCCTCTCTACAGGCACTACAGGGCTGCCATGAGTTCAGTCTATGAACAGTATGTGTTCCCTGCACCATGCTGGGAATGCAATATTCACCCCGTTCATGTGAACAATTGTGGATAAACAAGGCAAAGACATGATGCCTGACAACAACCCAGCTCTAAAAAGCATTAAAAAAACTCTCAAAGTCTTTCTTGAAAGGTCCTATAAACAAGCTTCCTACAGAAACCTTCCACAACTTAAATATAGCAAGTATATAAACAACAAAAAAGAACACTAAAATCCACATATTTTGTTAATGCTACTTAGTACTTGGCTAACAATTTACTCTTCTTTCTCTTTTCAGCTTCGCAATGTATTAAATGTTTTCTCCTATGCAACTAGCTGAAGTATTTGCAAATCGAAAACTTTCCTAATCAGATGGGTTTAAAAAATACAAACTGGAAGTTCTTGATAAATTTCATCAAATCTAGACTTTAGTATTTGTTGTTTTACTGAAATATTTGCACCACAAATTAAAGCTTAAAAGTTGGAACATCTGCAAAAACAAACTGAACATTGTTTTTAGATTTTCTTCTGAATCACTCTTTGATTAGCTTTCCAGTGAAGAACCTCGCTGGGAGTATAAGTAGGTATCTTTCTCTTTCCATCAAGCTCTTTATGTTTGGTTATTTACTACCAGCTGTTCATGTTAAGAACTGCAAAGATTCACAGGGATCTGTGAGTGTGTGGTAGGTAATAAATCTGCCAAAGATTATCAAGGTTTGTGTATTTTAACATACTGTGATGTGACCTTAATCTCTGTAAGTCTTAAGAAAAAGAAATTCTGTCTCTTTATAAAAGATCCATTATGTACATGAAGATAATGCTGTTTGCGATTTAATTCTCATGTAGAACCTTGTTTTTGCTGATGGATTCTTGGCATGGACCACAGAAAGGTCAAAGAGGAGATATGTCTTTACATTGTACAGACAAGACCAGCTATTTTCAATGTTGCAGGACTGCTTCATAACACCTTGAGATTCCATTTTAAGCTGAAATTTTAAAATGGTGACTAACAATTTTAAAATTATAACTAACACATGTAAATGAAAAGTACGATTTGCGAAATAACTAACATTTGCCACGAGCAAAAATATTAGTGCTTGTTTGCATTATTGAAAGGATACTCAGATATTCATTATTTTGTTCTTTTCTGATCCTAGGCTTAGTGCAATAGTAGAGGGTTTACTGCCTTCATGTTTTACAAAATAGTGATGATAAGTCTTAAATCACTGCATAGCACTAAAAAACAGGGAAAACAATCCTTAAGGAGAGGAAAAAGAAATGAGACAATTTCTCCCTGGCTCTGTATAGTGTCTTTAAAAGTTTAAGGGCAGGTTTGTCCAAGTTTAACCTTTAGAATGTGGCTTCACACTCCTTCATCTTTACTGTAAATTCTGACTGTATAATATGGCTTTTCTCATGGTAGTTAATCTGAAGAAAAATAGTTAGAAATTCACATTACTTGTACTAGAAATATGTTGTTCTGTTATTCCATATTATTAGATACTGATTCTTCTCCACGTGAACTAGCTCTTTTCCAAGTGTACAGTCAAATCCAGTCTGTGTCATATTACGTGATGGAAACATCATAGATATCTACCCAGGACATGACAAAATGACTCTGTCAATCAGGTTTTTTTCCCCTCTCTGTGAAGGAAATGAAAATTGGAACTTGCATCTCTGCATCTCCCTTTTTTCCACTCCTTTATTTTCATTTCATGTTTTTAAGTCAATAACTGTCACTTTCATTTTTAAACGTGTACAAATGTACATTTATTCTGATGGTATTTTTGTGCAGTATTGAGCGTTATTTCCCATCTTATTGGAAATATAATAAATACTTATTTTAAAATTACTTCTATCTCTATTAGCTTATTAATAATGTATATCTAATATATCCTGTCCTTGAAATCTACTGAATTTATTATGGTGTGTCTTTAATTAAGCTAAGAAAATCAAATGCAAACAGATATTTCTCCTTTATTTATGGTTCTCTTTTTAAAAAAAGGAAAAACATTTCTCAGTAAGGTGCAGGGGAAAAAGGGAAGCTCCTTATTTCTGCTACAGCTTGTCTTTTAACAGTACTCAGCCACTGCCGCTACAAAGACAACACAACAGTTTGATATTAGATTACCATTGCATTTTTTCGTACAGTATTTGAAGCATGAACTGTATCCATTTCATGGATAGACGGTTTGTGCTTAAAATTTACAACTTCTATATAAACAAATATTTTATTTCATTTATGGATCTCATTAGAAAAATAGTTTTCAGATCCAGGTCTATGTGCTTCCAAAGATTGAGTTCAACCATGTTGTTGCCTTTCTTTTTATTTTTTCCTGCAGGCTTCCCTATTGCTCAAACACCTCCAGTTTCTTATCTCTGATTACTGCTGAGGATGACTCCTAAGTCTAGAGTGACTGTATTTCTGTCTTTTTTTTTTGGTAGGACTATTCAGATCAAAACCCCTGTTCTCCATTTCACCAAGAAGTTTGAAGTTATAAGGGACACAATGTTATAAGGAAAGACAGGCCTTGGGTAAAGACTCATAATTCATTCTGCTTCTTGCTGAATTAGGCACACCAATCTTGCATCTGATGATATGCAACTCGCACGCAGAAATCAGTAAGTAGATGGGATCTTATTCTTCTTCAAGCCTGTTCCTCAGGTGAATACTTTGGCATAAATGGCCTTTATATGTTAATCAAGTACTATTTTTTCTGACTTATTCCCTAAAGATGGATAAAATGAAGATAAAAAGGAAATATTCTCATACCACTATTTAGATCCCATAAAACTAGCCTTGAAGCAGAACTTGTAGATGTATGTGTCTCTTCATATTTCAGCCCTGTCTGTGCATCTCTGCATTTTTTATTCCTGAAATTCAAAAGAATACCGTACCCTTTAACACTAAATATTTCTTGTGTTGTACATCTGGTTGAACTTTTTTCTGTTGAACTCTCAGTGACCTACTTCACTGAAGTTGTCCAAAGCTGAGCAGAATTCATAACTGAGTGCAACTTTAGTGTACAGATCTTCTGCTTTATGGGATGGAAATAGAAAGTAAAGACTATTCCACTGTTTGCAAATAAGTGAAAGTTCATTTGGAGAGAGTTCATTGTGTCTGTTGCAGGTAGAGTGAAAGACATCTCTCAGGAGAAACTTGGAAAAGACTCAGAGTAATAATCAATGTCCAGAATCTAAGGACTTAGGTGATGCTCTGCTCCATAGAAATACAGATAGTCAAATGGACATGGCCCTCAAGTGAGTTCCTGAGTCTTAAATCGGGTGTGTGAATCAATGACATGCTCTATAGCTGAGGCAAATAAGCAGTATGAGCAAATAAGCAAATAAGGCACCACTAGTGTTCGGAATAGTCAGCACAAAGGCAGTCTTAATGTAGACAAACAAAAGTTTGAAGAATAAGTTCTACAGGCATTTGTCTCAGGATTACTCTGACATACTGCTACGAACTTGAAATTCAGAATTTGAGTTACTTTCTTATTTCATGCGTCTGCAAGGTATTATTTCTTACTAAAATGGCAATACATATGTTCTTATTCATAACAGCAGTGAATACCCTTTTCCAGGGAGTAGGAGACCCCATTTCCACACTCCTTTGTCGACCAAAAGACTAAAAGGAATTTTCTGCATTCCTATCTTGAAGCTGGGCCTTACTTGCCACCAGGGCATTAGGAACTGTCTCTAGTCGATGTCTAAGAAAAGCAAACTTCAGTTAACTTTTACAACTTGACAGATCATTTTGCTGTTTGTGAAAAGCGTGGTTTGATTGCTTCTATCAGTGAATGATAAGCAATTCTGCCCTTGCTTAGTCTTCAAGGAAATGTGTCCATTGAGTAACATGAAGGCTTCTCCACAGCACCGAGCCTCTAAAGCTGCTGCTGCAGCTACTAATCCTAGTTCCTTAGCAGTTTCTTTAGCCAAGCAAAAAAAAATTAGAAAAGAGACAAAAATGAATTACGATCTCTATAAAATAGTTGTTCTTTGCTCACTAGCAGCCAATGTTTCTCGCTGTTGATTGGTAAGAAGTGCAGGTTTTTGATGTATAACACTTGCCTCATGCTAGCTTCAGCACTAGAGGTGTTTTTAACTTACCAGTTTAACTCATATTTGTGTGAATATCCAAAAGAAATTGCGGAGAATGTCTTGGACAGCCTGCAGCCAACTGGTCAGGTTTCAAAACAATTAATGTATGTAACAGATATCTGTTACAGGCTAGGAGCTTAATCCTGACTTTTCACAACCTCTAGTAGATCAGAAAGAACACTGTTGTGACATTTAATGTATCTATCTGCTATGCTAATGTCATATTTTTACTTAGCTTCTGTAATCCAGTGGTCCTGGAGGCACTGTGGAGATCTGGACTGCGCTAAACTAAAAGCTCTCCAAACAGAATTATGGTCTCTGCAGAAACAGCATGCAGTTAAAATACTTGTCTCCCAGGAGACACTAGAAAACTAAACTGAATGAACTCAATGTGTGAAATTAAACCATGTTTGTTAAAATATACCAAGCCCCACAGGTTCACCCTTAGAAAAAAGTCTGCTCTGCTCACTATCATTTAAATCATGAAGGAGTTAATTGCAACATTTTTGGGTGTTCCTTTTACAGTGTTCAGATGAATGCAGGTGAATGCATTGAGCCAGAATCCCACCAAAAGGTAAAGCAAGTCACTCTTTGGGCTGTGAGACTGCAAAACCTGAACTTGGAAAGATATGTGGGAAGACTCTAAGAGGTAAACAACTAAAAACAGAGCCTTCTGCCTTTCGTATGTTCGCTCTCCTGCTTATTTTCTGGATGGGATCTTTGCACATGCATAACATCTTTAGGATAAGCCGGTATGGATTTACTGACAGAGTCAAGATGTGTGAGAGCCCCTTATTAGCAGCCCCCAGCAGAACAACCTGCTCAGAGCTGCTGATCTTCCGTGGGTCCCAGCCAAACAGCCTCAGGGCATGCTCAGAGCATACGCGCCCTCTCCCTATGGTTAGAATAAGCCAGACATGTACAAAGCGCAGGTGATTAATGCTACAGTCGATATGCAGTTCACAGAAAAGAAGTCCAGTGCATCCCAAAGGTGTTAGACTCTCAGAGCTGCACAATCTCATTTTCTTCCCAGATATAATGAAAGAAGTAGGGGAACCACATTAATGTGAATATGGTTATATCTTGGTGTAGAATCCTGGGCTGCATTCAAAGCAGTGTGGCCAGCAGGGTGAGGGAAGGGATTCTGCCCCTCTGCTCTGCTCTCATGAGAAACAATCTGGAGCACTGTATCCAGCTCTGGAGCCACTAAGCTAAGAAAGACATGGAACTGTTGGAGTAAGTTCAGAGGGGCTGATAAGAGGACTGGAGCACCTCTCCTACGAAGACAGGCTGAGCATGTTGGGGCTGGAGAAGAGAAAGTTGTGTAGACCTCATAACAACCTTCCACTATCTGAAGCGGGCCTACAGGGAAGCCAGAGAGACACTCTTTGTCAGAAACTGAGTGATAGGACAAGGAGTAATGGGTACAAATTGAAAGAGGGGAAATTTAGGCTAGATATACAGAAGAAATTTTTTCTGTGAAGGTAGTGAAGCACAGGAACAGGTTGCCCAAAGAGGCTGTGGACACCCCAATCCTGGCAGTGTTCAGAGCCATGTTGGAAAAGGCTTTGAGCAGCACAGCTGAGTTCAAGGTGTCCTGGCCCATGGGCGGGGGGGGGTGTGGGGGGATTGGGACCAAACGATCTCTAAGATCCCTTGCAAACCCTTACCATTCTGTGATTCTATGGGTCCTCCATTGGTCATGTCTATTCCTGCTAAATGTGTTTCAGCAAGACAAGAAGATTTACATTGTTCTGAGCTGTCAAAACAGTCCTCCAAGTATCCCGATATCCTTACAAAGTCCTCTGGATATTTTCAAATATTCAAATATGTTGTTCACACAGACAATGGTAGGACTACCAGCTGTCTAGATTTGTATTAAAATTTGTGAGTACTTTTGCCATGGGTGAGATAGATAGATAGAGAGATAGATAGATAGATAGATAGATAGATAGATAGATAGATAGACAGATAGACAGACAGATTTGGAATTGCAATGGTAGTCAGGTAGGCAGAGTGCTTGAAAATATTACTTGTATGAGAAACTATGATAAGCATGCATTAAAAAGTGGTCCAGAATAATAAAAGGCATTAACAGATATGATATAATGAAGACAAACAGAGCCTAATGAGAGACTTCAAGAATTCAGTGGAAGTCTTTTGACCCATTTCAGTGCGATGTGGAACAACCCCAAAATACAGATCAACACAGATAATTATGCCTATATTTATTTCTTATGGACAAAAACACCCAAAAATCCAACAAAAACCAAAACAACCAACCACCAGCAAAAAAAGAAGAAGGAAGGACAGGAGAAACCAAAACTTCAGGAAATCTCATAAAGGCACTAGAGCTGTGTTCAGAGAGTCTTAACACTAAGTAACCATGGAACACTGCATAAATACATCTGGAAATTTGCTGGACCTGGAGATGCATGTACTTTGCATACTTACTGCAAAGCCTTTTCTGCAATAGCCAAAGTGTTTCCCATCTGTAATCTATGAACTTTTCCCAGCTTTCATATCTCATTTCACAGAAGATCAACACAGTAATATTTTTTTTCTTTTTTTGGTTAATATTTGGTTAACTTCATATTTAATATGAAGTTAATATTACACCACAGAGTTACCTTATGGCCATGAAAACCTGATAAAACACATTCAAAAAACCGAGACAGAAAATGACAGTGGCTCAGTTAGATATCACTGAGTTAGATAGTGCTATGGACTGAGATTACTCTGCCTGGATAACCCAAGCATACCAGTGTGGAACACGATGTTTTAGGATTCATAAAACTGGAGGCATGATCAAAGACACTAAATACATATGCATGTGCAATATGTATGCCTTGACACATGTACGACGGCTTGTTCTCGCTTAATTGATATCTGTAGGATGAGTTTCTCTCACGGTTTAAGAAGACTTCTCCTATTTTATGTCTAATAAAACATCTTCCTCATTTTCCTCATGTTCCTCATGTTCCTCATCTTCCTCATCCAATGGCTTTTTTCTGTTGTACCCAATTGCCAAAGGGAAGTATTGGTTTCTGAATGCCTGGAAAAGTAAGAATAGCATGGAAAAGGGGGTTTTGTAAAACATGAGAGTAATGTTCTAACTGGAGATACTTTTCAAGAGAAAAGGTGTTGACAGCTTTAATTTCTATTAAGGGAAAGAAATCAAATCCTTGTCAGTATGGTATGAAATCACGTGCATGTTTCTGTTTCAGTGATTGAGATTTTTAAAATTTTATGTTTGGAAGAAGTGAAGCTGGTGAGGAACATTTTATATTTTTCCATGAAACAAAGCTATCTAGTCATCATGTAAACACTCAGCATAAAAAATTTCATTTGTTTATTTGTCTGACATGTCTCCCTGACAACAACCCGGGGCCTAAATGAATTTTTATAGACTCAAAGCAACAGCTTATTGTATAGGTCAAAGATTGAATGTACACTTCCATCAGTTTCAGCACTCTGTAATTTTACATCTTATATTACATGCATTATGGAAACCTAATTTCAAAATAGACTAACGCTTTACAACTGGTAGTGAGTAATTATGGGAAAGAATACGTGCACTGTGGTGTGAGGCGTCTGCCAAAGCAAAGTGGAAAAGTCATAGTCCATCTGACTAAGAAAAACGCTAGGTTTTCCACCAAATCCACAATCATGTGTCCAAACAGCTCACAGCTTCAGCTCATGCTTCAAACACTCTTCCGTTTTGAGTATGATGAACTCATAAGCTAAAGGAAAAAGTGTTAAATTTAAAAAAAAATATATATTTAGTAGACAGAGACAAAGTGCTGTAAATGGAGGGTAACAGAGGAATAGAACCAGATGCATGATAATTATTAACTAAAAAAATAAAAGGTGTCAGACAACTAGTGAATTGCTTATAGCTTATATAATTAAACCTATGCTCCAATAAGAGTTGTACAATAAGAAGAGCATTGTTATATACATGAATAGAGCTTTCTGTCTGACGTAACTTTTTCATATGTTCAAAGAAGTTAAAGAGTTCATCAAAATATCACCCATCAGAGTGAATCCTGGCTAAAATTTGTACCACCCAGGAAAACAACGTAGCTCTTATCTACAAAAGTGACAAAACTGTAAGGGCTTTGCAGTGAAAGAAGAAAGTCCATGGCAGTCAACTTCCCTTGTATTTGAACTTCCTTGTGGCTGAAGTGTACAATATATATAAATCAGTGAGATTGCATCCATAAACTGATTGCATGCTTGCATGACCAGAGACATACTAGCCGTGATTAGATGGAGTTAAAATTAAAATCATGATTTGAATATATATCCTCTTACTGCATAAAGAGGACAAGAAAGTCTATCCAGGGATCAGTTTATAAATGAAACATTTTAAATATCTCGTAAAATTCTGTGGGAAAAGCCCTAAAACATCGTGCATTTTTAAAATGGTTTTGTTTCTACGTGGTTTGCACAGCACACTTGTCTTTCTGTTTAAGAATGAGCTGATCTTCTCGGTAAAGTTAAAAGCAATCACAATCTACAGGCATTGCCTGGGACTGCTGGGAATCAGTTTCTCTTTGAGAAACTCTTACAGATTCCAGTCTGAATGCTGGAAAACTCATGCTTCAATTCAGATGAGTTGATATGTCATGAACCCTGCTGAAGAGTCTGTCATTTCTGAATTGAAATAGAAATGAGCACAAGGAAAGTTTTATCCAGAGTTGTGGGCCTTTTCTCACTTTCCATATATTCTGTCATTTGGCTCATTCTAAAGACTATCTGTTGATTGACATACACAGATGTACTCCTGTATTGGTTTAACACAGCATGTTTTCAGTAGGGGCAGGCAGGAGAAAAGCCACTTGAAACTTCTATTTCTGGCACAAAGCCAATAGCTGAAAGCTCTGATGATGGGAAGGTTGCTAGGCCAATTGGACAAGCTAGTAAGGCCTCTGTAATGACGTATTTAAGAAAGGAAAAACAGAGGGAAACTCTCTTTCTTCTCCTGGGGGGTGGTGAGGTTACTGCTGGGGCCCTCTCGAGGCTGGAGCTGCCCGTGTGGTGCCGGTGAACACCACGCGGCCGGGGCGGGCCGTGCGGTGCTGGCAGGGACCACGCGGTCAGCAGTGAGAGACATGGCGAGCAATTTGCTGATGTGGAGCCCGGAGGAGATCAACTCTCAGCTGCAACTTACAGACACCAACTTTCTTCCAAGTTAGAGGAGAAAGAGAAGTAAGGACACATGGGGAAAACCGACATGGCGGCACCGAGGTCAGTGAAATAACAGGAGAGGGAGGAGGTGCTTCAAACACCGGAGCTGAGATTCTCCTGCAAGCCGTGGTGAGGACTCTAATACAACAGTTTCCCTATAATTCATGAGGTGCATGAGGAGGTGCAGTGATGCACGCACAGCCCACGAAGAGGAGTGCTCACGCTGGAGCGCATGGGCACTGAAAAGCTGTAATCTAGTGAGGAACTCAAACAGAGAGAGATGACCCTTGCTTTTAGAGATTGAAGAAGAGAGCCTTTGCTTCCAAACTAGAACAGCTCATTCTTAAATGGCTGAACCCCATGAACTACTATGACCCACGTTAAGCAGCTGTGGGAAGACTGCTTGACTTGTGGGAGGGATTCCACACTGCAGCAGGTTTGGGCGGGACTGCTGCTTGTGGAACTTAAAACCACACTAGGAAAGTTCACAGAAAACTATTTCCAGTGAGAAGGATCCCATGGCATGGCAGAAGTAGCTCTTTTCCTTAAGCATACTGAATAAAAATTTTGAAGAAGTGAAATACTGACCAAAACCCCATGTCTTGTTTCCTCGCACAGTCAGTGGAACGAGGGAGGGACTGGAAGAGAAAAGTGTTCTGGAGGTTTGCTTTGGTCCTCATTACCCTTTTCACTTTTAATTCTGTTAATAATAAATCTTCTTTATACTGTTTAAGATTTGAACGTGTTTTGCCTCAGAGTGTTTTTTTTTTTTTATAATCTTTATCTCAACTAATGAAGTTTTTGTTTTAATTCCCCCCTCCTCTGTTCATCTATAGCAGTGGAAAATAAGTAAACAGTTTTTCATAACTGCCTGGCGCTTAGCCAGCGCCTAACTGCGGCCACTCCTCTCCTCCATGTTTCTACTTATCTTGTTCCAAGTGGCGACAATCACCAATTTTTTCCTGCAAAATTTGGGTTTCTCCTCACACTACAATAAAAGCAAAACAAAGAGAAAGATTTTTCATCTTCTTTCTCTTCCAAAGTCTTGAAAGGACACATAAAAAGGTAGAATGGTATACACCACACAAAGAGCAATGAAAATTTCCTGCTTTTGTCATTTCACTTCAAAAATATTCATCACTCCAATAGGGTGAGTTTTCACCTTAGACTTCCATTTACATAACAGACCTTTTTAACTTACGATATTTTCTCTTGCAGCTGGTGTCTGTGCCTATGCCAGCCTTAAAAAATATGCATGCCATTAGTGATTCAAGCATTCAGTTTACAACTGGTTTGTAACTTTGGGGATAAACGGTTGCTACTTAGGTGCTATTGCTGCATTCATGACTTTTTGGCATTTTTTTTTCATCCTCTTGTAACTGCAGATTCTGCAAAAGCCAAAATTTCTCAGAGTAATACTACTTAAATTGTATTCCTTCTAGAAGACCCAAGCAACATGTATTGCTAGTAGATAGTAAAGCATCCTTTACCTAGTTCATTAACATGAGATGGAGATTATCTTTCTAAATTACAGTGATTAATGTTTGTTTAAACACAGCCAAGATGTTTACAGGGTTCTTACAATTTTCGTAACTTGACTAAGATGTGTTTTGCATTTAAAAAGTCTTTAAAAGCTGGAATGTTTCATCATTTAACATTTTTTTCATGTTACGTAGAGCTACTAGGATAAATTTTCCATATTACAAACGGATTTGGCCATGTGTTCCTAATTATCTTCAGTGAGATTCAGATGGCTAACTCACCACCTTGACTTTGAATATTTGTATATATGTGTACACCAATTGCTGTTATTCACTGGAGCTGCTACTCTCTGACAATCAAGAATGCTTATTTCTACCTGGAAATCTGCTAGCACTTGCTGCTTTTTTCTGAATAACCTGTGAGGCAAATTTTGATCCACCAGTGATTTCACTGTACATTTGTCCTTCTTAATTATTCACTCTTCACAAGTACTAAGGAAGTTTATTTTTGAGCATTTTGGGAATGAATGCTCATTTTTCAAGCAAACAACTTGCTAAAATAATAGTTGCTCAGGTGTTAATAGTTATGGTCTTTTCAAAAAAAGAGATATACCAATACCACTATGTAAGCCAGGAGATTAATCAAGTACCATGAACAAAGAACAGCGGATTTTCACACAAAGTCACTATCAAAGAATTTTTGGAGAAGTTTCTTTGCTGTTGGTGAAATTATGCAGCAGAATAATTATGAACTTGAAGACTAATTTTGCGGAAATTGAAAGCAGAACAAGCCACCTTCTGCTGCCTCTTCCAAGACAGCTGACAGGTGAAGAGTAGAACATACTGAGAGATAATAATGTTAAATCTTTCTGCATTTGCTCAGCAATATCAGTCAGAATTCTTCATTAAAGTGACTTTGTACTATTCAGTAGACAGAAAGGTGATTCAAGAGTAAAAACCACTGCATTTTATCATCATTGGTAGTCAATAAAAATTGACCTCTCAAATTGACTTCAATGTACCTCAAGCATACATATCTGGAGATGGGCCCAAAAATCTACCTTGACTCATTTGATGAAAATGCACCAAAATTTTTAAATTGCTTAGGTTCCACAAATTACAGCTAAGTCAACATGAATCATAACTACTTGGAACATGTAAATATCAGAAAATTTTCACTGAGATGTGACAGTATCCTATAGTGACCAGAGTGGAACTTCATACTCCCCGCTTTTCTTTTGAGATGATTGCGCCTGCTGACATTGACACTGCTTGGTATCTAAAAACACGTTTGTTTAAATGAAACAAAACCAAGACCCAAAAATCCCAAACAACTTCCCATCCCTAAATTTAAGCAGAAAGCACAGAATACTGAAACACAGAAATATATGCAGAAAGTTCAGTGCTCCCAGCACAATAAATTAAATTGTTGAAGAGACTCCTACTTTGTAACAGTATCTTTAAAAGGTAGACCCTTTCTTTTCCTTCTACTTTCCAAGAGTCTAACCTCCTTGTTATAAGTAAGGCTTAGCTATGAGCCTGTTCTCTCTTCTCAGAGTATCTTACGCCCCTCCAAGATGCTCACCCTGACCCTTCCAGTGGCAGCCAGGCCAAGGCACATGAGGAGCTCTCCTCTCAGCTACTCGCTTTCATGGCCCCTGAGCTGGATATCCCATACACACTGTTTACAGAGCATCTAAAAACAAACACATTGAACAGTTTTGCTGTCTATGATAAAGTGCCAGAATATTTATTCAGGAGCTGAACATCCGAACCAGCTTTATGAAGTAAAAATCCAAACAAATTCACAAAAAAGCGCATGTGCTTCTAATTGTTCTTGCTCGAGCAGAATCATGGAATAGTTAAGGTTAGAAAAAACATCTAAGATCATGCAGTCCCACCATTATGCCAGCACCACTCTGTTCACCACCAAACCAGATCCCCAGGTGCCACATCCATACACCTTTTGTATACCTCCAGGGACGGTGACTTCACCACTTCCCTGGGCAGCCTGTTTTAATGCCTGACCACCCTTTCAGGGAAGAAAATTTTCCTGATATCCAAGACAAACTTCCCCTGGCATAACTTGAAGCCATTTCCAGTCATCCTGTCACTTGTAACCTGGGAGAAGAGACTGATTCCTTCCTGCTACAGCCTCCTTTCAGCCAGCCGTACGGAGCAATAAGGTGTCCTCTGAGACTCCTTTCCTCCAGGCTAAACAGCTCCAGCTTCCTCAGCTGCATAGTACTTGTGCTCCAGACCCTTCACCAGCTCTGTTGCCCTTCTCTGGGCTCATTCCAGTACCTCAATGTCTTTCTTGTAGTGAGGGGCCCAGAACTGGACTCAAGATTTGAGGTCTGGCCTTACCGGTGCCAAAGTCAGAGGGACAGTGAAAGGACATGACACTGTGATGCAGTCAGTAATGTGTTTTGTCCCTCTGGTTTCTTCACCAATGCCACATGAAGTAGCATGCTCACAGGCAACGCTTACATACATCAGGGCAGTGATGAATTACATTTTTTAGCACAGGGAAGCCAAGGTACTTCCTTCCCCCTCAGGTGAAACCGCAGCCTCTTCCTGTTTATTTGAGGAATTTGCCCTCACTGCCTCAATTTCTCTCCCTCCTCCTCTCACATATACAAACTACCACGTGTACAACATAATCCAGACATGGTATTTGGTTTTCATTTGTGTTTTTCCCATCCTGTTTTCTGCAGCAGAACCATGTATGGCTGCATCCACTACACAATCTTGCATCAATTACCCAAACATTTAGATTATTTGCTACACTGACTGAATACTAAGGGAGGAAGGGAAACAATCTCCCTGTAATACTGACAGCAGACACCACATTTTTGAGAAAGCCCAAGCTTTTAAAAGAATTTTTCTTCACACAAACCCAGACACCTGTAATGAAAATGGTCTATTTGTTCCTCCTCTATCCAGTGCAAGAGCTGCCATTCCACCGCAAAGACACCGGTGTTGCAGAAAATTTAATTTTAAATGTTCTCAAGGGAATTTTCCTGAAATCTATTATTTTATTACTATAGCCACATTTTCCTGTGGAGTGTGCTAGGCTTTATCCATATACACTTGATCAGAGTCCTTACACCTTCATTGTTAAACCACCAATTTGTTGTTGCTGCCAATTTTCTCCTAATATTCTGACATAATTTCCCTGTTTGCATATCTGTTCTTGAATCCAAATTCTAGCTTTGTTTAATCAGTATCAGCTCATTTTTGGATGTTGATGCACCCTTAGTGCTTACAGTATGTCATCATGCATATTCCCATCAGAGCAGTGGATTATCGCCTCAATAAAGTAAGTTGATGGGAGTCTCTCAGGACTTTTTGCTTCTAGGTACTAAGCAGAGAAATAATTTTTTTATTCAGAGGACAGACAGAGAAACTAAAGATGGCAACTAAAAAGACTAATTTCGAAATATGGGTTTATTTGTTTGCACATTCCTGTACCCATGCCATATTTCTCTCACTACAAACACATCATGATGATTTAAAATTCTCATTTTTCATACATTTCTGGAAAATAATATCATTCTCAGTTAAATAAAGTTCCTAGAAAATAAAATCTCCACCACAAAATTTCATCCACATCTAGAAATGAATATCAGAACTTTAAGAGTTTTTAAAGTGAGTGAATAGTGTCATTGTATTCAATGTCATTTATTGTGTTTCAAGTTAATCAGTTAGTTTTTCTTCTAACTGCCTTGATTTTCTTTTTTTTTTAATCACTGTAAACAGCCCAGTTACAGCATTTTTTTTTTATTGATAACACAGTCCTCAAATTTTAACTAACTATCCAAGGTATATATCCTGCAGGATAAGATAAGTAGGTATTATATTTGTCCTCCATGGCATGATTTCTCTACAGAGACATTTTAAAATTGCATTGGTGATTTTCTTCCGTATCATGATGTAAAATCCTACTATGCTTTGTTTGCTGTCTAATATAATCTCAGAGCTACTTTTGGCATTCCTGTTTTCTGATTTCTCTTCTGCAGTTTTTCAGGGCTTTTGAATTATTTTTTTATATCTGTCAATTTACACTTTACTAATGTTGTTCTCTATGCATTTCCTAACAGCTCTAGGATTTCTTTGTAATCTTCTGTGTTGTCTGGTTTTTGCAAATTTGCATTGTATGGAACTTCACTACAAATTCACTAATTGATGTGTACTTTTTCTTCTAGATCTTTCAAGAGTTTGAAAGTTAAAAGTACAATGCACTGATAGAATTTCTCAATATGTAACAAATCCCAGTGGGAGTCAATTTTTGCTGATCGTCATTACTTCTTTTGATCACCATGTCGACCTTCAGGTTATTTCTCATACCAGTGTTTTGGGATTTTGCCCTTAAATTAGTACTGTGAAAATATACAGTGCTCACATACACATGCAGTACTTATGAAATCACAATCATATGCCAGGAAAGTGTGAGAACTGTAGTCTACTGGGTTGCAATCTGTGTTTTCTTTCCAACTCTCAAGTATCGAACACATACGATAAAATTCCAAAGTGCTGAAGAATTGAAGAGTACAAGAATGTCAGGGAAAGAGCGTTAAAAGATAGAATCACAGAATATTCTGAGTTGGAAGGCACCCACAACATGAAACAATAAAATTCCAGATGGGTTTGCAACAATGAGAAAGCAACTGGGTCAAAGACTGAACATAAGTTTCTGGTAGATATTTTTGGGCATCTGTGGGTACAGGGTTGATTTTCTTAGCTTACCTGAAAGGTACATTTTCACTTTGTAAGTCAGATTTTCACTTCTGATCTTTGATTTTCTCTTTAACTATTTTGTATTGCTTCATACTGGACTTCTTTCTGTAGGAAGTGATAGTTCTCTGGAGTTAGAATGCAATAATCTTTTATAAAGTCCATATCAGACACTTTTTCATGTAATGAAGGTAGCAATATAATTAATCGATAAAGCAGAGATTTAAGCAATCAATTCAAGCCAGTTGAACAATGCTTGATTACCTCGGGAAGACTGCTTTTTAAATATAAAAAGGAAAATTGTTATGACACATTCTTTTTAATCTGTTTCTTGTATTTGAATATATGCAGTTCTTTTTTATTTTAAAAAATAATTAATAAATGCTCAGCAATAGGCTTACAGTAACCTTATATCTGTCTGTATTCACAACTTTTAGACTTGCAAATATTCTACAGGTTTTGATAATAAATTCTTTCTATAACACTTAGGATTTTTAATGCAATCATCATGTTTATCTATTGCATATCAAAATTAAATATGACAGTTAAACTACTTTTGGCCCTACTACAAACCCACCACACTGAAAATTTGACCATTAAGAATTAAGTCTATATTACATCAAAGCAGTTAATCTCATATATAATATAATCTCATGGAATTTATCAATTCAACACATAATTAGGACCTTTACTGGACCAGATCTTCGGATTTTAATCAGAAAAAGATGGAGAAATTTAAATAGGCTTTGTTGGGTTGCTTTTGGGGTTTGTTCGCTTGTTAGTTTTTGTTGGATTTTGCTGCTGTTATTGTTGTTGTTGTTGCTGCTGTTGTGGTTGCTGTTGTTGTTTCATTGTTTTTGGGAGCAGTTTCTGGGGAGGGGTTGTTTGGTTGGGTTTGTTTGGTTTGGTTTGGTTTGGTTTATATTTAGGATGAGTATGACTCACTTGTTAACACTGTATTTTAATGTCTTTATGTCTTATATCTTGTACTTTTTGTAGTCATATTGTACTCAAAGGTACATATTGTACCTCAACAACTGAGAACTATCATAAACATCCTATAAAAACCAGTGGACTGATCAGAGAAACCACCAGCTGGGGCGTAGTAGAGCCCATTCAGATTGATTTCTTCACCACTTGAAAATCATAAACTTCCTCTATTAAAATATATATTTCCTAACACTTGTAAAGAGAGGAAAATTTGAAAAGCTGAATGTGTGATTTTTAAGAAAGAGTAATTTTAGTCCTAGTTTCCACTTTTTAAGTGAATAACTTCCACATAAATGTACATTACTTCTGATAACACTAAGAAATGTTAGGTGAATTTCTTCACAGTCAGCCTTCTGTCATGTGTAAGTGGGGTACTCCAACACTGAGGCTGCAAAATCACTAATCACTCAAGAACAAATACTCTGAGACTTTCACATCAGTAAAATTTGTCCAAATTTTCTTACAATAGTCACTATTTGATGTCGACATAAGAGTTAAAGCTAAAATATTATATCCAAACTCTGTATCTTCTGTTGCTTCAAGATATTTAAGATATCCAGGCACTTTTAACAAAAAAACCCTAAGCAACATTTTAAAAATTCAGTAAGGGGGAAAGGCTTCTAAGTGTTCTCACTTTCTAGAAATTTAAGTTAATATAAAGCATATTTCCATGCCCATGAATGTCAGCACAGCCACGACTTTAGTACATTCTTTGTAAAAGAAGCCAATCGGAAACATTTGAACTTTTATTAGTGGAAAACTTACAGCTGAAGTCAAATGATTGAATGCAAACCCAGATTGCAGAGACGTTCCAAATGCATGTGACTTCCCTCTACATGTTTAAGAAACGCAGTCACAGTTTTCCCTATTAATTTAGTGGTCATAATATCACTGGGACTAAAATTACCATGGTAGCTTGGTCCTTTTTCATTGCAGAACAGTTGCCTTATTTATTAAAAAAAATGTTCTAAAAACTTACCATTACCTTTAAACAAACAAAGAAATAAAAAGGATGGAGACAAGCACTTTTTGTTTTCATCTCTTTTCCATCTCAGGATTTTAGTCATGCTACAAAAATAGGAGGAAGCATCTGTCCCAGCGTATTGTAAATTCTATCAGGAATTAACTTGTACAAATTCAAGCATTCTATTTCTGATCTACTACGGAAATGTGGTTTGCAATTAAGTTGCCAACAGTCAATTCCAGGGTTGGCTTTGGATGACATTCAAATCTTCCCAAGAATACCAGAGTCCTTTCCTAATTGGCCAATATATTATTATTTATTATAACATACAGACATTTATTTTTATTCATAAATCATTCAGTAGCAATGAAGATTTTTAAGATCATTTTACCTAGATTTTATCCTCCAGAACCTTTATCATACAGATGTTTCCACAAGCTGCTACCAATTAAGCACAGGGAAACTCTTCTCTTTCAGTAGACAAGCTGTGCAGAGGAATGTCCTTCCTAATGGAGGAACCCAGCTTTGCAGAAATTCCTTCTTTGATTACCAGGAGCTGCAGAATTAGGCCCGCATGACTGAACAAACTCTGTCTGGCCATTCCAAACATCTTTTCCAACAGAGGGCAATTTTTTGCAGTTTTGTTCTCCCAGTCAAAGATGGATGTTTTCTTCTTTGCATCACTTTTCTGACTTCACTTAAATGAGTGAGAGAAGACAACTTTTATTTAGAGATTATATCATACATTGCATGTCAAATATATTTAGGACTCTTCTTCACAATGTGGAATTGAATCTGGCATTGAAGCCATGTAAAAGAGAGAGAATCAAGGATGATAAGCATACAATGTCTTTATTTCTAAGCAAATAACAATCACAAAAAGAACAGTAGCTATTATCGGCAATAGTGTGGCCAGAAAAACTATAGTAGTGATCATCCTTCTGTACTTGGCACTGGTGAGGCCACACCTCGAATCCTGTGTTCATTTCTGGGTCCCTCATTACAAGCAGGACATTGAGCTGCTGGAATGAGTCCAGAGAAGGGCAACAAAGCTGGTGAAGGATCTGGAGCACAAGCGTTATAAGGCGTGTCTAAGGGAGCTGGGGTTGTCTAGCCTGCAGAAAAGGAGGCTCAGGGGAGACCTTACTCCTCTCTACAACAACCTGAAAGGAGGTTGTGGCGAAGTGGGAGTCAATCTCTCCTCCCAGGTAATGAGAGATAGAACAAGACGAAATGGCCTTAAGTTGTGCCATTGGAGGTTTAGATCAGATATCAGGAAAAATTTCTTCCCTGGAAGTGTGGTCAGTCATTGACATGGGCTGCCCGGGGAACTGGTGAAATCACCATTCCTGGAGGCATTCGAAAGACATGTAGGTATGATGTTTTGGGACAAGGTTTTTTGGTGGATTTTCAGTGCTGGATTAATGGTTGGACTCAGTGATCCTAATTAGAGGTCTTTTCCAGATGGAAAAATCATATAATTCTCTTACTGTGACTGTGGTACAGAAAAAATAGCATGGTTAATATATGTATTGGTTTGAAGGATGGAAATCGCTTAGTGGAGGTTAGATGCTCTACTTAGCTGTTGTGTAAGCAGGGTGTTGTAACTTCCTCAGTATTTGAAAAAGATTAAGATTACATATATAGAATAAAGATATTTTTTTCAATCAATGCAATATGGTCATTACAAGATGCACAAAGGCAAAAATCAGTGAAGGGACTGATGTATCTGGCTGTAGGTAAGCAAAGAAGAAGGGATTTAGCTGACCAAATGGATACATACGTTGCTTAAACATGTACAGCAGAGCTGGTCACAACTTCGTAGTCAGTGGAAGGAAATAAACATGCCTAGGATCTGTTTCACCCCATTGCAAAACAGGTGTCAGAAATAGGCCACGTGTTCTGAAAATTCCTTCTAAGCCTTGAATAATAATATTTGGTACGGAAATATAAATCTAAATCAATGAAATGGTCATTCGTGCTGAATCTCATTTTCCCTTAGCGTGCAGCAGTTGAGTTTGTGGACTTGTGCTTTTCCTGGCTCCTGCTGAGATCAGAATTTAAAAGTGCACAAATAGTAGGAGAAATGTCATGTTTACAATTCTTTTCAGCATGGTGAGAAACAGGAAGTGACAGAAATAGTATTCTGGGATGATATTGTAGCAAGGGGCTCTCAAACATTATTCTTGAGGCTTTGTCACAAATGCCTTATATTATGGTTTTGTGAGCTTGCAGAGTGGGTGAAATGAAATTCTGTGGAATCCATCCATTTTGTTTTTTCCATTAAAACAAAAAAGGTTTCCCATGACAGGAACAAGATCCAGAAAGGAAGAAACACACTTAGAAAACAAAACTTACATTAAGAATGCTTTGCTGGAAATATTTATACTTTTCTCCTGGAAATTATACAAAATACAATTTCACAGTTGTATCACTTGAATCAAAGGGTCTCTGCAGGTTAAGATATTGAATGGAGGTCTAAGGTTATCCTTTCTGATGAATTTTGTTTAAAAGTACTTGACACATGTTGAAATCTGTTTCTTCCAAAAGTCAAACAAAAGCTGGCCTTTCTAAAAATTTCATGAAGTTTAGAAAAACAATCTTTTATAAGGCCAAAGCAATACACAAAGTGCACAAGGAGGATCCTCTTGCTAAGTCTCCAAAAGCTGTGTTATGTTTTCGTCATGTAGCCTATTGTAATTCTCTCTCTATAGTGAGGGTGTGTGAAACACACTTTCAGTCACTTTGGTTAAGTATAGTGAAAACCTTTTGTCATGATAGGAGTATCAGCCAACCTGTAGCCTGAGTTCTTCTAGCAAGACTTTGAGATGCTGGATGAGCATGCTGGGATCACTTATTTCAAGTGTGGATTGACCCTGGCTGGGTGCCAGGTACCCACCAAAGCCACTCTATCACTCCCCTCACAAGTGGGCAGGTGAGACAAAATATAACAATGAGTTCATGGACTGAGATGAAGACCAGCAGAGATCACTCACCGATTACCGTAATGGGTAAAACAGACTTGAGGATATTAATTAAATTTACTACTAACATAATTAGAGGTGGATAAGGAGAAGTAAAACAAGTCTTAAAAAACACCTTCCCCCACCTCAGCCCTTTCCAAGCTCTACGTCTTTCCCCCAGCAGCACAGGGATACGGGGAATGATGGCTATGGTCAGTTCATCACAATTTGTTCCTGCTGCCACTCAGGGAGAAGAGTCCTTCCCCTGCTCCAGTGTGGATTCTCTCCCACAGGAGACAGTCTTCCATGAACTATTCCAACATGAGTCCATCCCATGGCCAATGTTTCTTCACAAACTGCTGCAGTGTGGGTCACTTTTCCATGGGGTGCAGTCCTTCAAGGACAAGCTACTTGGGTCAACATGGGTCTCCCATAGGGTCACAAGTCCTACCAGGACACTTGCTCCAGCATGGACTCCTCTCTCCATGGGTCTGCAGGTCTCTGCCAGGACCCTGCTCTAACATGGGTGTCCCATGAGGTCACAGCTTCCTCTCAGGCATCCACCTCTCCTCCAGGGGCTGAGGATGGATCTCTGCACCCCCATGGTCCTCCATGGGTTGCAGGGGCAGAGCTGCTTCACCATGGACTGCACCACAGATTGCAGGGGAACCTCAGCTCTGGTGCCTGAGGCACCTTCCCCCACTCCTTCTCCACTGACCTTGGTGTCTACAGAGTTGTTCCTCTCACTTATTCTCGCTCCACTCTTCCCTGGCCACAATTAAAACTGTGCAATAACTTTTTTTTTTACCTTCTTAAATACGTTATCACAAAGGTGTTACCACCATATCTAACTGGAACAGCCTTGGCACATCTGGCTTGGAGCTGCCAGGGATAGGCTCTGATGGACAAGTAGGCAACTTCTAGGACCTTCTCACAGAAGTCATCTCTGTATCCCCTCTCCACTCCCAAAACCTGCCCATGCAAACAAAATACACTGGGATACATGTGTTCCTTGCTTTCATGAATGTTTGGTTTTGATTCTGACGTAGTAAACAAAATTATGCCTTAAGCTGTTATGACAGAGGAAAAAACCCCCTCATCTAAAGCTGCTCTCTTGTCACCTGCTGAAAAAATTGCCTCTTTTCAGCTATACCTACTGAACTCCTTGCGGGAAAATGGCTTATTATGCTGAAGTAAAATTAGTAGTTATTTCCTATTTAAAATTTTGAAGTTAACCTGTTGTGGGTTTTCGCCCTCAGAGTGGGTTAGAGAGCTAATGTAGTCAGTCAGACTGTGCAGGGTGTCTGTAGCCTCAGGGAATGCATGGTGACAAGTAGCTGGAGTGGAAAACTCTCAGCAAAACTGAGCCTGGAAGAAGACAGCTGTTCTCAACCTACTCCAGGCAGGGAGCCTGCTAACAGCAGGCAGACAGGCTGAACCTGAGTGAAATGTTTGTCTCTTCAACACACGCTCTAACCTGTGAATTTCTAAGTAAATGAGAACACCACTAGGCATCTTCCATGAAGAAAAGCCTTCCTTCTTAAGCCTAAAAGTGCAAGGTCCCCCCTTGTTCCCTTTCGTCTTCTCTCCCTTTTAAAAGTCCAATTGAATGGCAGAGTTTGTGAAAATAAAAAGTATTTGGGAAACAGAAATGCTGATTTTTGTGTGTAGATTTAAAATTTTTGTGGGTAGATTAAAATCTAAATTTTAATAGATGAAACATCTTCACTTTTGTTATTTTTTTTTCTCTTTTGTATTTTCAGGTTAACAGCAGAAACAGCATTCGCACTGGAAGGCCTGAATATGGTTGGGGTTCTGGCTGCTGAAGTTCATGACATTCTTTTGGCTGTGTGCATCTGTGGCTGTTTATGAGACGGCCACCATTAACCTCAGAAGTAGGTCTGCACAACCAGGCCAACTGAGCCAGGTAAAGCTTTGACAACTGTCCCAGGCCTTTGTTCTCAGGAAGAAAAGCTGGTGTGCTTCAGAACCACAGAAAGGAAAACTTTCTACACTTGATTTTGTAGTGAATCAAATGACTGAGGAAGGAAAAAAAGCAAGTGTATAAATTAATTTCGTAAAGTTTTCCCCTATGTCCCTGGTTATCCACCCAAATCTCTCTTACTGTTGCTTGTTAAAACTCAAAACATACAAAACCAATGTTAATTTCTGGCTACCCAGCTTCTCTTTCCACATCACTTATGACACAGATTTTCTTTAAGTTATTTCTGACTTCAGCACTTTTTTATTTATTTCTGACAACCTCTTCTTTTTTTGTCAAACTTTAGAAAGACTGATGCTCTTTGTCTGAAGAACAGATTTCTGGTTTAGCTTTTGTGGCCCACAGTGAGAACTACCTCATCACTGGAGTTTGTTCACAGATCCAATACACTCCAGAGTGATGATACTTCTTAGAAACACTTTTAAGCTGATGGGTCTGGTGATTATTACATGCATGATGTCCCACAAGTCATTATTTTGCTTCTGAACCAGAATCCAAGTAAATTAGTGTTACTTTATTTATGTGGCTTTGTGGGTTTTGTATGAATGATGGGCATTTACATCTCTAAAACCACTATATTTAATTGACACATCTGTTTGGAAGTTTGAAAGGGGTTGGAAGCTAAAGGATTAGTTTTACCACTAAAAATGATTATGACTGATGAAAATTAGCAAATTTTGGCTGCACAGGTTTTCAACAGAGTCTTCTCCAATCGAACTGAGAACTTCGGGTTTAAGGTGTAGCAGTTCAGAATACATGTCACAGGCACAGCTCATTTTTTGAAGGTGTGGTCTTTTAGTAAGTATTTTAATAAAATATATACCTGTACCTCTCAAAACTTCTGTTCTGTAAGTATAAGTAGAGACCAGAATAATAGGGAGGGAAAGGAAAAGAAAAATGCATCTGCATATTTAAAAACATAATAATTGAGCAGAAGATTACATTCTCCAGAGCTTATACCGGTTAGACTGGACTTAGAGCCCAATTCTTCCCTCCCATGTGTCCTGGTTTAAGCCTAGCTGGCAACTCAGCCACACACAGCTGGTTACTTGCTTCTTGCCACAGTCGAACGTGGAAAAAAATCCAAAGCGTAAAAGTGAGAAAACTCATTAGTTGGGATCAAGACAGTTTAATAGGTAAAGCAAAACCATACATACAAACAAAGCGAAGCAAGGAATTCTTTTACCACTTCCCGTGGGCAGGCAGGAATTCTGCCATTCCCAGGAAAGCAAAGATCTGTTGTGCACAACACTGACTTGGGAAGACAAATGGCATCACTCTGAACATCCCCCTGTTCCGTCTTCTTCCCCAGCTTTGTATGCTGGCACGATACAGCATACATACATATATATATGCATATATATGCGTATATATATATATATATATATATA
>VZRR01004098.1:101029-126151 GCA_013398015.1 Oreocharis arfaki | reverse complement strand
GCCTGGATGTGTCCCCCCCAACTCCTTGTGCACCCTCAGCCCCCATCACTGGTGGGTGGGGTAAGAGGCAGAAAAGGCCTTGATGCTTGGCAGTATCTAAATCACCCCATTTTGTCAATACTGTTTCCAGCATAAACCCAAAGCCAAACCCCATACTCACCGNTATATATATGTATATATATACAGACATATGGCGTACATCTATACATAAGGCATGATGCCACGCGGTATGGAAAATCCCTGTGATCAGTTAGGGTCAGACAGCCTGGATGTGTCCCCCCCAACTCCTTGTGCACCCTCAGCCCCCATCACTGGTGGGTGGGGTAAGAGGCAGAAAAGGCCTTGATGCTTGGCAGTATCTAAATCACCCCATTTTGTCAATACTGTTTCCAGCATAAACCCAAAGCCAAACCCCATACTCACCGCTCTGAAGGAAATTAACTCTATCCCAAACAAAAGCAGCACACCACCACGGCAGATCCATACTTGCTCTATGATTAGTTTGTTTGTCTGTTTGCTTGTTTCCTCTTTGTGGTCCACTGCTTTGGAAATGATCTTTCATTAAGATGGGCTGTGTTTTTCCTTTTTTAATATAAAAATTAGTCTTAACAAAAAACTCCAAACCAAAACCAAATATTTTTCAGGGCTTATTTTCCTGTGATAAAGATTCTAAGGCCTGAATGAATGTAGCTCCGGGTCTATAGAGCAACAAAGAAGAAAATAAGCAGAAAAAAAAATTAAGTAAAATCTCTTCTCTTTGCAGATTTCATATTTCAAGAGTCTGAAGTACTGTGCACCAAATCTGGAGTGTCACTTTTTATTTTTCTCCCAAAGCCTTGGGCCACAGTATTGTTGGCTGTTGGAAATCAAAGCAGGTTTCACATCCTCTTCTTTATGCTAAGTCTGCTCAATTACTGCTCTGGATGAGAGTCATAACTGAGTATCTGACAAGTAGAACACAAGCAGATTATTTTGGAAATAGCAGTTAGGGAGACAAATCCATTTTTCTGCCAAGCAGTGTTCACAGTTTTCCACAAACATTCTTCTTTTACTTCCCCAAACGTCTATGTTTCGGTGTACATATAAGGAGAGGGGAAAATATTTTCTCCTTTTTGATATTTGACCATTTTTTCAGACAGAGACCTATTTATGATCACAAATACACTAGGAAAACCCTAGAAAGTCAGCAAGTAGAATGTAAATGGCTGACCTTCAAGATCATAAAGCAAAACAAGAAGCTCTTTTTACATAGTTAGATAGTGCTTTCTCATGAAAATGTTGAGCTTTATTCTGATTAAGCGTGAGAAGAGAGGAATTATCATTTTTCCTCATTCGGGAGTCTCTCAGATTATTCTTTTGATATTTTTCTTACTGTCTTCATTATAATGTCTGGCAAACTAATACTCTTCCACCTTGCCTTTGTTGCTGCAGTACTTGTGAAACTGATACCTTCTTCTGTGCACAGCTACAGCTGGGCCATGATTCTCCTTTGACAGATGGTGAACTGAGGTGCTGTAAGAAGCTTCAGTGCTACAGTGCTGTGCACTGGGACAACCAGCAAGGTGACTTGCCTCCCGAGACCTGGGCATGTCTGAGAAGGAAATCTATTGGCACAGAGTGGCTTGGCTGTTAAAAAATCCTGGGTACGCGTAAAACCTGGATCCTGCTCCCTGCTGGGGGAGATGAGTGTTAGTCCACAAAGTAGTCTGATGCCTTCTCCTGAAGGAAAATACTTGAAGGTTTTATTTGAAAAAAAAACCACCACAGGCTACAGGAAAGCAGAAAAGGAAAAGAGAATAGAACAAACAGAATAATGTTTTCTTTTGAAAGCAACCGTGGTGGAAAGGTTACCCCACAGATTTACGAGAAAATACTCACAATCCACAAGCGTGTTTCCATTCTGTGTGTGAGGGATTTCTGACCCACATTTCCCAACCTTTTTAAACATTAAGGCATAGATTCATCAATGAGATCACACGTCCCAGCTGAACAGCTAGATTACAAAATAATCTACGACAAGGCAGATCCAAGAATGCCTTTCCGAAAATGTCATGGAAAATGGATGAATAATAGGAAAACGTATTCAGGTACCTCATCCAATCTTTACAAACAACCTAATTTTGGCATGATAAGGAAGTTCATGCAAGTGGTCAAACTAAGTATAAAAGGATCTACTCAAAGCAAGTGGTTGAATTGGTAGCATACTAAATGTCTTACATCAGTACTTCATGTTCCATATTGATATAACTAGGATTAGTATGAAAGACAGCGAACATTTCTGTCATAAAAAGGCTTTTTAACATTTTCTGTAACAATACCTTGCTATATCTATCAGGCCTTAAATAAAGACACAGGATAAGTTGTAATTATTTCACCCTGCAAAGCCACACAGAGATGTTTTTGCTAGCTGAGCCTTCATACTTAGAGACATTTATGGAAATGTCCATAAATTTTTAAAAAATTAAAATTCTCTTAAAAATGAAACTTAAAAATGAAATTATATGCGTGCGTACGGAGTAAGTCTTCAGGCTATTACAGCAAAGTGGATTGTTATTTCATTTTGTGATGCTATTGAAGTAGACAATTTTAAGTAGTACTTCTTGTACAATAATAAGAAGAAAGTCACAGAAGTGTGATTGAACAAACCACCTTCTCCAGAAAGCCACATAATATTAGTCCCACAATTATGTATCTTCTCTCAGTTTTCACTCTAGAAAAAATTCCCTCAAAGATAACACTTAGAGGAATCTAGGAGAATTTAAAAATGTTAGGAGTATTTAATTTGTTTTCTCAAACTGCACTTGCCCTTTTCAGGATGTGAAAACTGAGATTGACAATAATTCTTGGTAATTAAATGAGCTACAGAAAGTACAGAATAGATTTAGAGAAGAATAACACTTTGTGATTTGTTTTCAAAAAGCAGTGTGCCTTCAATTTCTTTTCTGCACACTATAAGTCCCCCACATAAATTATGTCATGCTGTGGCTGCCACATAAGAATAGGGATGCATGACATTACAATGACACCACCTAGTATCACTGCATTTATAGCAGCTTGCATATTTTCATTATAAAATCCATTTTAAACATCTCATATATTTCCTAATAAAATGCATTCACCTCAAGAGCTGGAACTCTGCTGATTTGAGGAACTCTTTATAACCCAGATAACTGATTAAAGCAAAAATGCATGTATTTGGCAAGCCAATATATTTTTAATGGACTTAGTTGTGGCCTTGTCACAAGTTTTGTGGAGGAGCTGGCTATGTAGTCCTAAAAGCCAAGAACCTAAAAGGGAAAGTACTCTATGAAGAAAATATGAAAGCACAGCCAGATTCTTAGCTGCTCTTATCTGAGTTGGGAAAAAGAAAGTTAGACTTTTCCATGCATGGAGCCAGCAGAAAATTGTAGCATTCTTCCCTTGGCTCAGCTCCCTCCTGTTCGGTGAGGGAGGAGGCAGAGTCCAATCCTGATGCCTGGATGGAAGGCACCCCATCATCTCTGTGCAGAACCTCTCCTCTTGCTCCAAGACCCCAGGGAGGTCTTCCTGCTGTGTTCCCCATCTAGCTTAGGGAGGGAGGAGCAGGAAGGGAGGAAGAGATGAAGGGAGAAAGGAGAAAAGGTTGAAAGGATGGAAGGACAGAAGCAAGCGAGGAAAAGAGGAACGGATTCCTAGCAATCTACTCTGAAAATAAAACAGCCATTTTCAGAAGCTAGAGTAAGATAGAGTAATTATGAATATTGCTTCCTTTAAAACTCCTTCTCTCTTTACTCTGTCAAGCACTTTATGAAGTGTTCCCTGGACATTGCACCCAAGGAGTTTAAATATCAGAATCTTTCTGATAATTACAAATATTATCTACTAAGTCATCCAGAAGTATCATTTTTAAAATGAGAAGAAAAGAAGTATAGCAACAGTTAGCTCCATCACTATATACACATGCTGTAGTCACACAAGCTGTGAGAGTCTTCAACACATCCAACCACCCAAAAAAGAGTGTTAGAAGAAGGAATCTTCTCACAAGCTAGCATTATTTTTTTTAAGACATCCTTCTAGCTACACAGCTGATGTCCTCTGAGTCATGGAATGGGGCAGGTATAATCTAGGCTCTCCTCTAACTTTATATCTCTCTGCATTATATTTGGTGAGAATTCCATCCCTAAGAAATTTTTTAAAAAATGAATTCTTAAGACAGAGTATGAGAATAATAATGCCAATTAAGATCCGAATATTTTATACGGATGACTTAGCCTTCTGGGTTTTGTCCCAGCTGTGACTATGCCTCTGTACAGAACATGGCCAATGAAATTTAAATCCTGTTATACACATTAAAGATGATATTTCTGGGGTTATGGCCATTGATAAGGCTGATATTTTCTCCTTTGTTTTCTAAATCATGTCCCAATAGAGGAGAACCAACTACATAACAACATCTTCACAGTTACATCAGATATATTCTGTATGCAAAACCATCTCTAAGTACTCTTAATTTTAAAGCAGTTCATTATACACCGAACAAGCTGAGTCAACAGAAGCCAAGTTAGCAAATACAGCTTTAGTACCTCTTTGTAATTAGTTTAGACATTCAGGCAACAAAGGATGCGAAGTTATTTCTCTTTGACTGTATCATAAAAAAGGGAGAGTCAAAAGAAGCCAGAGCAGGTACATTGAATGATTTCCATGGGGAGAAACAGTCGTTGTGCAACATACTACTAAGACCCCTGCATGTCCAAAATTCATTGCTGAACACATACTCTTTCTCAATTAAGCCTCTGCTAACTTGTCTTCACCTGAGCCATTATGACATGCCTCCAAGCTAAAAAAAGCTTTTCCTTTGGGGTACACAAGCTTGGGTACCTCAATATTAGCTTTCTAATATAAGTAAATGAGTTAGATTGTTGGCTTAGCTATTCCCAGGCTGTGTTCACTGGAATAGGTGAGAAAGATGTGCAGCTATCTCCTTCATCATCCATGCAGTACCAGCTTCACAGGTACCTAGTAATTAGGGCCTGTAGAGCTTGCTGATTAATACCTAATTTGAAAGCTTCTTGTGATGATTCACCTCACACTCAGCATAATGCAAGTATTCCTCTGTAAATAACAGGGCTCGGCATAGACAAAGTATGTGAACTGATTTAGAGGATACGAAACCTTCCATGTTTATGGCCTCTCACTTAAACAAAGGACAAAAGTGCAAACTCAGGAATATCTCTAAGTTCTTAGGTCCACACTAGTACAATTGAGGAAGCTTAGTCTAAAAATCATGATCCCTTTATCCCTTCCTGACTTTTATGTAGCAGGTACGTAAGATCAACACATACCATCAGTATTTAATACTTTATTCACTCAAGAGCACAGGTTGTGCAGCTCCTTAGCAGCTCAGTGGTGAGCGTACCAATGGCTAGTTCATGTTTGACCACTACTTTGTATGCACAAACAAGTAATTTCACCTCTAGACTCATCTGGGCAGCTTGTTCTATTAACTGATGGGAGTCCGCTGAGTAAAAACTCACTGAGTGAAAGCTGGTGGCGATTAGCCCAGTTCTTTTTACATGGAAGGCTGATGTTTTTCTATCAGTGTCTGCTTCAGGTATCTGGTAAGCCCTACAGCTCAGGGGTTAAGGATCTGATGTAGGGAAAGGGCTGTCTGCTTATGGCCTCTCCCCATGTGCATTTTCTTGCAGGCGCCCTTGTGTGGCTTCACACTGAGTGTACTGGCTGTTAAACATCTTGTTAAGGGGTGTATAATACTCCTGGGTGTTGTACAGGAAGCCCTCATAATGGAATTTCAGGGATACAGACTGTTGCAGAGATCAAATTCTAAAAGCCAAAATGAGAGAACAGTCTTGTTTTTTTCTTAGATCTGGGACAAAGTTTATGTTTATTTCAGTGGCAGTGCATAAGGTCTCGAGGGAATGAGGTCCAGAGTAACTGCAGCCCCATCACCATAGGCCAATGAAAATACACATGCCCTGTGGATCACTGTAAGTACGGATCTGGTTTCTCCGAGCACAATGTTACTACTGTCATCTGAAGACACAAGGATCTAGACAATGCTATTTACATCTGCTATGCAGAAACAGATCCTCAGCAAAATCACCAAAAGTTAGCCAATTCTAATTATTTGAGAAGAAAGTAACAATTTGTTTCAAGATTATTGTTTCAGTGTGCTCACAAACTCATTTAATACGAAAGAGAAGAATGTTTAGTTGGTATATAAAGCTTACTTGCCATATATCCAAATCTGATATTGGATATTTGCGAGCAACAACCATAGATGTCAGAGATTCAGGGCTTTCAAACCCTTTTTTTGCAATTAGTATAAACAGGACAAGCAAGAAAACAAAATAAAACTAAAGAGAATAATACAAGAATGAGAAATTAGGAAAAGAAATAAGTAAAAGAAATGCATTTTGCTCTCTTATTACTCGTAAAGAAAAAGTTTTGATGAGAAGTTCTTGCAAGTAAGTCTCAGGGGAAAAGAGAAAGTAAATAAATTCTTATGGTTTGGTATAAATGATCAAAATTGTGCAGGCAGGAATCAAACTGTGTAAAAAGTAACTGAGGGATGCTTATGTAGTTCAGAGGACTGTGCTGTTTGGGACACAGGAAGTAGGCTTTTCTACTCTGCTGTATCTGAATCTAACGTTTCAGGGAGCCGGGATTGTCTCTCCTGTAGAAGGTGTCAACCCGCATTGTATCAGAGAATTCCAAAGGATTTCACTGAAGGTTTCATCAATGGCATATTCAAAAAATATCCCTTATGTCAGTGTACCATTTTTATCATTAGTCCCCGTGTTCTACCCAGACTCTTAGGTGTTACAGCTTTCCATGTATAAAACAATTAGGATTATATTGATAAGTCTTGTTATCAACATTGATTCTATTGGTTGCAAACTCACGCAGGAAAAATGCTTGTTCTAGCTTTGGGAATTTGCACCTGCTTCCTTAGCAGAATTTGGGGACAGTCATTTTGTCAGCTCTTGGGTAGAATTTTCACACTCCTACCTTGTGATTCACCCACGCTGAATAATATTTACAGATGGCTACTAAAGAAACTAGGAGAAGAGTATATCTCTCCGTGATGGAAAGTTTTCCTATTTTCTCATTCTGAGTCTAACGATCCTTCACACATATGCAAATTATAAACCTGTGTTTCAGTGCTGCTGGAATTTAACTGTCCTGAGTGCAGTGCCTGTTCCACATTAAACCTGATCCTACATATTTCATACAGGAAAAAATCCTATGAAATATCACCTCTAGCTCCTTTCCTCTCCCTATCCCTTTAGAAATTTTTCTCCTCTTTTTATTTTTCTTTTCTTTGGTATCTCTGTTTCTCTAACAGTTTACTAGCAGAGTAATGTACTTTGTACAACATCTCCATTTAAAACATATTGCAGAAGAAAAGTGTGATTTTCCTTATAACGAAAGAGAGTCCCTGGCCTTGAGACGTAACCTTTTTTCATTACTGACTCTGTTTAAGATCGCAGTCCTTGCAACTTAAAGTATTCTCTTTCTCTCATTTAGTCTTTTCTAAGGACAGGAAGACAAGACTGTCCTCTGGCTTATAAAATAACTAAGAGCCTTTTCCATAATGCCCCTTTTTCATCTCATTTTGCATCAGTTATTTCTTGTATGGGTTAGCCCTGAAACATATATATTACTCACTGAAGTAAATGAAAACACACGATACCATAGTATGAGCTTACCCTTCCCCCTACAAAACCCAAGCTATTTGAACTATTTTGTCTCTTGTATTTTTTGTCAATGACTTCCACAAGCTCATGCACTGAAATTCATCCTGTGAACACAATACACGTTGCAGGGTGTTCATATTGCAGGACAGACACCAACGGCATCACTACTAAACCAGAAGTGTACAGCACATAGGAAAGGCTCTCCTTTTGCGAGTTCTCAGAGATTGCAAAAATATCGCTTTTCTGATATTAACAACCTGGACTAGTCTTATTTTAATAATTCAAGCTTCATTCCGTTCTGAATTAGGAAGTTAATATTCCACTCCTGATCAGAAAATTAAAAGGGATTACTATTATCTCACATCTGAAATATATTTCAGTGAATGATCTGTACATTTGGAAATAATGTACATGTTTTGATTTAGTGTTTTAGGGAGTGACATAACGTTTTCTCCTGGCTTTCAACTAAAAAATAATGGAAAACTTTAAAAGAAAGTTTTCATTTAGACCAAAAAGAAATGAAGGGCTTTTTCACTAAATACTGCAAAACTGGATTTTGGTGCTTTAAAGCCATGAGCTGCTCTACCAAACCACTACTCATCAAAATGTTTTTCTTGCTGATATTGCAAATATAAAGACTCTTCATCTGAATGTGAAACTTGTCACAGAGAGTATCCTTTCTTTTTCTTAAACAGTATTGTTTTAAAGATCCTCTTTCAGAGTATTTTATTCTCTGTATTTAATTAAAACTGAGTTTTCACCCATTTGAGTTAGAAGCTGAAAGGAAAAACAAATAAAACTCCCATTTCCTATCCTTAGGGTATTTATTTTTGAAGAAATCTTTATAGTGAGACACTTCTATTTCAGTAAAGTAATCTTGGATTTTAAAGCCTCGATAAGACCAAATTTTTCACTAATAAAAACAACAAGAGTAACAATAACTTCTATAAGCAACACTTTATTTACTTCACCACAGAAATACAGCCACGTGGAGTATAGAGCAACAGCGTACCTGGAGTATAGGGCATGAGGCTGTATCAGTGTTAAAAGGCTTTTGGGGGCCTGGTTTAGTTAGGAATGTTGTCAAGTTACAGTAAAGATGCATTTATGGGAGGGTGGGAAAAGCTAAGGAGACAGACAGACTCTTTTTGCTTCCCCTGCTTTAACGCTGGTGGCTGCACAGAGCAAACTGCAGTCCTGACTGCCAGCACATTTGAACCAAGCATTGAACACCCTCTAGGCCTTCAAGCAGTGCTCTGAAGCACACCTTCTAAACGCCCTCTTTTTTTACAGCAAATATTGATAATACAAGCCATAGAAATGACAATGCTGGCTGAACATGTCGTCCACTGGATTTGCAACATTTTAACCTACATCTTTGCTTCCCTCTCCAAGCATTTTCACCAGAGAAAAAGAGAAATATTTACACATTTATCTGAAGATTTCGATCTTTTAATTCTTGAATAATAGTGGCTTTAAAAACCTAGCATCTACAAGATCAAATGACAACAGTTTGTCTTTTAGGGCAAGCTTCTTATTTGGCATGGTCTGGCTCGTTTTTTTGACAGCAGGAATGTTAAGCACAGTACAGTTGCTGCTCCATCCTAACCTAATACACTGTATGCATCACATTTCACAGCCTCCCAATGCTATCGGAAGCAAACAACACAGGAGTGAGTAGCCGCATGCTTAATGAATAGCTGTAAAGTAAATCCACTCTCCATGAAGAGAGCACTGGGTTGTAATAAGGTGTCTAGGGCTGCCAGGAGTTGTTCCAGGACTGCAAGCAACTATAGTCCTTGCTGCTGTTCCTCTCAGCTGTTTTCTTTCTTCTACACTTTTTGTGTTGTTTGCTGTCAGGCTCCACTCCTCCTCCCTCCCAGCAGCCTGCAAGCCATGCCCAGGTGGCAGCAGCCACCAAGGAACAGAAGGGCCAGGACAAACAGGCAGAGCGGCAGTGCAGATCGGCAGTGACCTGGCACAGGTCGTGAGGCAGAAGCTAACGCACTAATTCCTGGTCCAAGAGAGTTGCCTTAAATTGTCCTCTTCCTCCTTGTGCTAGGACTGACAAAAAAGGAGTTTGAGTACATTGTCTCACAGGCTGTTGCACTACAAGGTTAATAAAACATAGGGATATACAGTCCTCCCAGAAAAATTTTTGATGTTTTGGAGATGACAGGCTAGGTGAGGAGCTTCTTTTCCTTTCCCTTCTGATCTTTTTTCGCCTCTTTTGATCTTTCTTCTGTGTTAGTGTTTCTTCACACGCTGCGCACATGTTCAGAGTAAGAGCTGAAAAACAAGTTAATAAATAAATTCTGTATATCTCTCTTTTCCTAAAATAGTCTTTGCCATCCATCAAAGGTGATAGATTTCTTATACAATGAAACTCTCAAAGTGGCAGCAATATGGCAAGCATATTCACCTTGAAAATAGGTGTGCTTTTCTGCTGTATTTTCTTATCTAAAATGGATGGATATTTTAACCTTAAAGACAACATGAGTCACATTTGGAATACCCTGGTGACTAGAAAAATGCATACTTGCACTTTCTTCTGCATCATAGTCTTACTACACAAGACACAATACATCCCATCTTCTTTGCTTATCTTCACAACAAAGAGCTGTCAAAGTGGATAAAACCAAACTGAACAATTTCACTATCCTTCACCTTTTTATAAACTCACTTAGTTCATCTCATGGCAGTCAATGACTGATAGTACAGGCTGCTACGAACTTTGAAAGACTGTATCAGGCCTGATACCCTTGTGTCTAGAGGGATTGTGAGGGGTCAGGGGCAGGGTTGTGTTCCTAGACCAAGCCACCCTGGCCTTTTGACTAGTTTAGCTTATTTTGCTGCTGAAAGGCTTAGCATTTGGGTTCTCAAGAAGTACAGGGAAAAAGAGGAAAACAACTGATACCAGACCAGCCCATCCTTCACAAAAGTCTTAGGCAGTTTTTTGTGTTCTTTCGGATTTGCTGTTGCTGTTTCAGGGGAACAGACCTGGCTTTATTTGATGCTGAAAAGAGGAGAGTTTTGGGGATGTGCCCTTTTCCTGTTTTGTATATTCTTAAAGCGTTCACTTTTGATAGGTGAAGAGCTATGTCTTACAGAAGACATACTGGGCCATACGACTTTTGGTCTCATCTATTATCACTGTGTACTTGGAGACTAGCAGGAGCTCTGCAATAAGTCACATGTATTCTAGAAAGCAATTATTGTGCAAAACATGGTTTAGAATGATAAAGACTTATTTGTTATAAAAGATGCAACAGTGAAAATTACTCAGAGAGATATTTCCGAAATCCATTAGATCTTCCTTAAGAATAGCCTCATTGTTACCAGATGCCTTTAGCACTATTAAGGGCATAAAGGTTATACAAGATGTTGGATGATGCAGGATAAATAGCACATGTATAACTAAGTGGGAATTCAGTTGAAGAAATACGTATGTATGCAGTGATGAAAACAAGTAATGGATTGACTCTATGTAGGTAGGTATATAGCTCCATTAACTTTGGGGAGCTAAACAGACAGAAACCAGACAAAGATCTGTGCCATCAGTTTGTCAGTAGTTTTATCTGATTTATATCAGTGTGTAACAGGAATAGGATTAATTTTATCCCTACTATGACTCCAAAGATTTCAAAGAGATTTTGTGAAATATCCAGGAGAAAATGAGATACTCATAAGCATATGTTCGTCCCAGAAATTCACCGGATTACACTTGAAAAGTACTGCACAACCTTCAATGTCTTTTTAATTGTGCTGTCCTACAATAAAATATGCCTGATTAAGTGCTCCAAGAAATACTATCATTAGGGTTCTATGTCTGGTGAATATCAGTCTCAAAGCTTTTCTTTCTCTGATTGTGATGAAAGGAATATAATGGTCAGTTTGTGATGAGTTCTAAGCGACTGGACTTGATTTACTGTTGAATTGCTGCATTTAATATGAGCATTAAGCCACATTTTATCCTTTTACATATTTTCTATCAAGAAAGATATTATAAGACTTCTTGATTTTGTTGGAACTTATATCAAAGGAAAATAAATAAAGCACTAAGATATCTGCACCATCTAATACTTTCTAAATGAAGAGGTTGCTGAAAAAAATAAAGTGGTAATATTTCTTGCATACCAATTAACAGGGAACTAACAGAATGAAATAATGAGTATAATTCACTACTGTAGCCCTTGAAAATATCTTTACACTGCCATCATAAGCTACATATAAACTCCAGGATTTCCAATTTTTAGGTTTCAGGTATGTACGCTAGCTGCCTCTTGGATATATGTTGAACATGGCTCAGAAATTTTCAGCCTCTCATTTCCATTCATGTTGGTTTCAGTTGAAAAGAAAACCAGTCATGAGAGTGGGAAGGGAACAATAGCCTATGTCACAAAACCAGGTGCCCTCATCAGGCTGATCAGCAAAACCTTGTTTGTCACAAAGCACCATGCTGTGGACATGATCAGAAGCAGTTCCAGCCCTTGAACACATGTGCAGACTGTGAAAATCATCAGGACAAGGTTCACTAGAAATACAAATCCAGTAAAAAAAATTAGTCCAGGCTTTTAAGTGCAAAACTAATGTTCTTTCTAGCTACATGTTAAGATCTATGTAGAGGTGGGTCCAGTTTGCAGTTTCCAGTCAGATTTTGAACCAGGAATTAGAGGTGCTTGGCTCAAGCCCGTGACCAAGACGCTCAGAGGTTTTAAATTGTACCCAATTAGTAAAGCTTCAACTATGGCTTGAGACACACAGTCCCTTCAGAGGTTTACATGCATACCTGAGCATATCCTGTAATCTCTTACAGCCTATTGGAAGAGTACTAACAGGGTAGGTAAGCCAACCTTAGCCCTCAGACTTCCGGATAACCACGGTATTAGGAAATCATTATAGACTAATTGAAGGAATAGCTGAGAAAAAAGTAAAATTTAGGGCCTAATTCAACTCATTCTCAAGTAAATTTTTTAATTAGATCAGATAGATTATCTCTGTCTATTGACTGTAACAGGGAAGCATTGAGGGCTGTGAAATCCTTCCTCCCACGCCGCACTCCAAACAGCCACAATGTAATGAATGTGCTCATCTGTTCCTGCAGCCTCTGAAGTGGGATGTTTTGTAACGAGAAGACATAGCCTTACAGATATCACCAAGGAAAGATGAAGCAGTGTCCCATGATTAGGGATGTACCTTCCCAGACTGGCTGTCTCTCTACAGGACAGAAGCACTGCTTGTTTTTCCACAGACACTTGGTGCCCACACATGTATGTATGTGTTCATTGTGCTTCCAAAGCTTTTCTCAATAGAAGACAAGAGAGAGATAGGAGGATGATTTTAAAGTACCCCATACTTTAGAGTACAAGAGCTCCTCAGATTTGCAGGGGAAAACAATAATTTGACAAGGGTTATAGATAAGAAAGAAAACCCAAGCAGTGGGGTGTTTCTGCTTGACAGAGCAGCACAAAGGAAATTATATATCCAGGTGGTGTTCCAACTGCGGTGCAGGTAACTCCGTAAAGCCAAACTAGCTAAAAAAACGAATAAATTGGTCTAAGGAGAGGCTTAAGTCTGATAACTGAAAATAGGAAACAGCGAGCGTTCATTATGGTGGCAAAACAGGGGGGTGGGAGAGTGGGAGGGTGATATAATGAGATTTTTCTGTTTGTGTGATTTAAGGCCTATATTTTCTAAGTTAGAGCTATTACCAACAGCACAGAATTTTCAGTCAAAATGCATTTTGTTTATTCCAGTCAAAGAGTACCTTATCAGGACAGGATGTCTAGGAAAATATAAGCGCTTGAAAATTTGAGAAGTTTAGTTTGTATAACATGTGAAGAATGAATGTTTGCTACTGTAAACCATGTGTAAGCTAAAGACCAGTCTAAAAGTTATGAGAAACTTTGAATGTAGAATATTAGTTATAAAGAAAGAATGTAATCCTTGAATTAGAATTATGTGCACAGCCACTGATGTAATGACTTATGGGAAATAAAAAATTCACCAAATTCACAAAATAATCAAGTGGGAGAAATAGAAGCACCTTAAGCTTGCACTTGAAAATATTGTGTGCAAAATATTTGCTGAAAAAGAATATCTGAATGTAAGAAAAAAGAAATTAAAGTAAAAACAACACTTGCAACGTGATGCAGCTTGGAATGGAATATTTCCATGAGAGGAAGAGATTGATAATACTATTTGCAGCAGGACTTCTTCAGAAGTGTTAATGCCTTTCTATAATTCGTCAAATCCATCCATAAGGTGATTTTCAACTTTTTTTTCTAATTTGACAAGCATGTAAAATTTTCCAGCAGATAGGCTAAACCTGCTGGAGAGAATTTAAGCTTATTGACGCTCGTCTTACTTTCCTTAGTTACCTTACACAAATCCCTTGGAAATAGACCACAAACGTCAAGGTATCCATGGATCCCAGCCTAAAAATTGCTGTTCAATATTCAAGGTAAGTTGATTTCATTTAGCAGGGGTGGTGGTGAAGGAGGTAAGTTCTCTCAAGGTTTTAAAAAAGTTATTTTTTACATTCTAAATGGAGAAAGTCTGTACAATACCATAATAAAGGTGTGAACATGGGTCAGCTGCATGTGTGTCATGTAGAAATATAGGTTTGGGTAATGATTTAGATAAGACATCTATTCCTGGGGGTTGTGACCTGCAATAAGCAGTGAATAGCTGTGATTCCTACAATATTAAGTATTCTATGAAATAAAACTAAATCATCATAACATAGCCCAAGTATGGTAAATATTTTAGATTTGGCACTGTTAGAAAAAAAATCTTCTTGTTTTCAAGACTCACAAAACTGCATTTATTTTGCTTTTTTGTGTCAGCCTAAATGGAAATACAGATAATAGTACTAAGCACAGCTAATGCCCCAGGAATACATTGGTGCTTTTTTGTGCACGCAGTTCATAGACACACAAGTGGCTTTATGATCTAAAACTGACCATTGGCATAAAACTGCTCTAAATACTCTTTATGGTTAAAAATTGCAAATAGAAGTAGAAATTAAGTGGTTATTTTAACAAAAAAAAATTGCTGAAAAGAGCACTTACACATGAGGATTTTTTTATGTTTTCTGAATTGTTTGAGTATACTTCAAAAATTATTCCCAGTTGTATGAGATAAACTGGAATTAAAACCTTTTCCTCTGTTATTACACGTATTCACAATAAATTATGCCAAATATATAATCATAGGTGGTATGACACCAGGAAATTCCTGACCACCAAAATATCAGACCAATATGGATCTAATTGTAATAAGGGACTACCACAGATAGAGAGTTTGTTGTAAAAGGTTAAGGTTACCATCTGGAACAACGTTTCCCTGAATCTATCTGAAGAAAATTAAAACATGTTCTTCCATGACTCTTCAAATCTCTTTGACCCTATTCTGGTTTGTCAGGAAGGTTAGAAAGTTAGAAAAGGCTCCTTTTGTTTTGTAATTCAATTAAAATAAGTTTGGATAGGGATAATTCTTTTCGTGAGTAATAAATAAAGCACATGAGAACTGAGATGAGTAATATGACCATATTGACATAATGCTGATGGTATGTTGTCTGTTAAAATACTCTAGAAAACAATAATTTTATTGAAAAATGTGAAAAATGTAAAAAATGTGGATTTTACCTGCTTTTTTCCTTCTTTTTTTTAGCAACATACAGCATGGCATGATTGCTCCCAACCATTTTGCAATTGAAACAAATCTGCCTTCTAAAGTACGGATGAGACTTATACCTGTGAGCATCAGTAAGCAAGCCAGCCCTTTATTCAGCATTTTCATTTCATCAAGAGCAGTTAGATCATTTTTTTGTATATGACTGGACCTACTTTCCTCTAAGATGTTGAAGCTCCTTCCTTTCTGATGCTTAGTACACTCACATTCTTTAATAAACAATGAAAAGGTGGGCTTTCAGACCCTCACAAAATTTTCAGTTTCTGCATTCAGCTTCAGTGTTGACTACATCTTAGAGTTCTGATGATGTATGATTGTCACGGGTCATGATTCCTTAGACCTATGTTTTGTAGGTATAGCAATGCATGGTCAGCTTCTGCTGATCTCTAGCAAAGCAGAAATCATAGCAAAGAAAGAAAATAAGGCCTGGTTTACTAGAAATTGGTTTCAAAATCTTCGCCTCATTCCCGGCGAAATATGAACTAAACTGTTCAGTAACATGAAGATAATATTCACATACCAAATTTAGGGAATGAGAAACCTAAATTTGGATGCTGGTACCTCCACAGTTCTTTACCAGCAGGGGTGATGGTTGTGGTTTTAAGGACTGTTGTGTTGTTAAGCTGAGCTGGAAATGAAACATTACACAGCGGCTCGCTCAACCCCCTTTCTCTTCCCCCACACTGGTGGAATGAGAAGGAGAATCAAAACAAAACTTGTATATTAAGATAAGAATAGTTTAATAATTGATAAAAAGTAAAATACAACAATAATGGTAAATAATATAAAAACAAGTGATACACAATGCAATTGCTCGCTACCAGCTGACCAACACCAGACCTGCTTTCCTAAACCCAGATCAGCTGCTCTTCCAGGTAACTGCCCCCAGTTTATATACTGACCATGGTGTTCTGTGGTGTGGAATGCCCCTTTGGTCAGTTCCAGTCACCTGTCGCAGCTATGTTTCCTCCCAGCTTGGTTTTTTGTGTGTCCCCTCACCGGCAGAGAATGAGACAAAAAAAAAAAAAAGACGACCTTGACTTAGGATAAACACGACTTAGCAAAAAGCCAAAACATCAGCATGTTATTAACACCATTCTCATTCCTAAGCCAAAACACAACACCATAACAGCTACTGAAAAGAAATTGACTCTACCCTAGCTGAAATCAGGACAGGTGACTTATTCTGGGTCTAGGAGTCATAATGCCAAAACATTCCCATGGCTTAGAACCATGATGTACATGTGATATGGTTTTTCAGAGGTAAAAAGAGACTATGAAGAGTTCATGAGTGGAAAAGGACAGGATGCCATTTCTCTTTAATGAGATGAAGATTCTCTCATTTGCCTGTGCTGTCTGCCAGACCCCTGTGATGAGGATTTAATGTAACCAGCATTGCCTTGATAGCCTGGCTCTGCTGGTCATGGACTGCCTGCTTGATGAACCCAGAGCTGAACATCTCTCTGCTACCCTCATTGAATACTGAAAATCCTCTCCGGAGTGGAAGTCACAGAACTGAGAACATCCTCCTGCCCTGCATTTCCCTCCTACATTTTCCCCATTTCCTACAAAGATGTATTAGTCAGATGAGACTCCTAATCTAGGTGTAGAGGTTAGGTATCCAATGTTAGTAGCACAAATACATCACAGAATGTACTCTACCAAAATGATTGCACACGTGAACTGCAATAAAAAGAAGTTTGCCAGAGTATGCCAGAATTAATGACTGAGATAGATAGACTATACGGCAGAAAAAACTGAGAGGGAATGGCAGGCAGCTCTTCAGAATGCAGCAGTTGTGCAGTGTTTAAAGGCTTTTAAAATAAAATACCTCTTTCAATGCCCTCCCTCAGGACTTTTAATTGAAGCCTTATGAACAAGATGACTGCAACAGTTCTTTTGGGAATAATAATTGTTGGGTGTGCCCATGACAATGGAGCAGAAATACCAATCCCAGAGGTGGTTAAATGAAGCAGTAGGCATGAGCCTGGGCCATAAGCAGAAAAGTGTAATGCCTTTTCCCAAAGGTGCTGCAAAAGGAACGCAGGATAAAAACTTATGCAACACTTGAAATTCAAGCAGTATTTGCAGTATTTCAAAACATTCCATTATTTAGAATGTGAGGTTGGTTTATAGCTAGAGAACATGGCACAACAATAGTTTCTAGGGTAAATATAGTCCCAGAATTTTTTAAATGGTGGCTACATGAGGTTAAGAAAAACATAATTTGTTTACTACAGGAAGTTTTGAAGAAGCTGCAAATATTTCCACTCTGATATATTTTTTCAGAGGAATCCTCCCAAAATGGCACTAAAACCTCAGCCTTGAAAAAATATTGGTTGTTAAAATGAAAATTTGCTTTTCTGATTTTTTTAAGATATAAAGGAAACACACAAACAAATAAAAAGTCACAACTAGCTTATAAAAAGCCCCAATCCTAGCTATGACATTGGGTTTTTTTAATTTAAGGATACCTTACTGTCTTTCTTATACGACAAGAAGTTTGTTCAAACTCACAGGACTGAGCTGTTTTCAGAGAAGAAAGGAATTGTAAAGGCAAAATGTGCCCTTCCAGGGCATTTTTGTCTGTCTTCTATCCATTCTTACATCCCCACCCATTTTTCTTTATCTTGTTATCAAAAACTCTGTTTTGATAACAAATCGCTGATCTGTTCCTGAGGGAAATTTCTACTGTTGCTGTGCATTGTCTGTTTACTTTTCTTAAGTGCAGGAACATTGGGCCGTCCTTCATGGGCTGCCATAGCTCCAGAAATTGAGACGTTTACTGTTTGTAGAGGTTGCAACTATTTTCAACTCATTCATTGTAATTCTGAGGCTTTCCTGGCATATGCAACCAAGTTGGCAAGAGCACACACTGTAAATCCCACTCTTCGGAACAGCAGATTTATTGTTTTGGGATGACTTAGTCTATCTTTGCTTGGGCAGTAGATCAGATTCTCCGTAGAAGTTTTGGGCTTGGGAGCCCTGAGCTAGCCATGTGCGTACACTGTCGTCATCTGTGAATTGAGATTCAGCAGCTTGGGGGAGTGCAGACAAACAGAATTTTACTCATGGAAAGAAGAAGGTCTCACCTTGCCATTAAGAGTCAAAAGCGATGAAAACTTATTTGCTCCCTTGTGATTTCTCAGTACATTTGCCTTAAAAAATCAAGGCAGATCTTCTAAGTCTGTTACTCCTTGTGACTTTTCTTCCTGTGGCTGCACAATAAAGGCTGTTACTTTATTGGATTGCTAGTTAATGGTGGCTTGGTTTTTGAAAGATGAAGAACAGTATCTGTAAGAAGTTTTTTCTATTGGGTTCAGTATTGACACGTTATATGTTGGATTTAAAAATTAGTAATCTTTGGTTGATAGGAACATTTAGACCATCGTAGCTTGAAACAGGTGTTGAATGCAGGTGAAAGAAGTAAAAGACTAAAAGAGAAATGGTTTTTCACAAAAATAGTGGCCTAAAGCACTCTCAGTAACCCACTTCAACACCTTATTTCACTTTTGAGACTAAACTGAACCCTACTTGTAAGCCAAGATACATTTAGCTGAGAAAGCTTGTTGTGAGATTAATGCTATATAAATTCTTTTCTGGACTGTGTTGCTGTCTTAAGCAAGGCAGTACTTGCAGGGAGAAGAAAAGTCGTTCATTACACAAACTGATTACCATGCTCTCAGAGCAGTAAACCACTGCTGTTTCTATGTTAAACCAGCTGTTGCTGCCTGGCATTGAAATCTCTATCTGTCTCCATTCTCCCATGTGTCTGCATTAATCACAAGGACAAAAACCCACAATAAAAAAAACATTTCTATTAATTGAAGCTTTCTCGTTTTCTGGAAAGAAAATATGAGTTTTGTAATATTCTAGTTGTTCTTTTTTAATGGAGCATTGTTTCTTCCCTGTGCAGATGAACTGCAAAAATGGAGGGTGACAATAGATATTCTGATGAAATGATATTGTCACCTTCATTAAAAACAAACAAACAAACAAACACAAAAAACCCCCCAAACTTAAAAAGAATAAATATTTTCTGCCAAAGGTAAAGCTTGTGGTACTTCTTTTAATGTTAATCTTGTTTCCACATTGGTCTGCAATACTATTTTTTTGATTAGATTCTTATGATGTTTTGGAGATATGTATATACTGGGACTGCTTAGAAATGTGTGAAAGTTCATAATGGCAAGACATATATAACTATTCATAAAAACAGATAAGAAAAATCCATATATTACTGTATTTAATATGGATTTGAACTGCTTTGTTATATTATTTCTTCAACGGAGTTGTTCTTACTAACGTATCCAAACTTCATGCAATCCGAGATCAAGAACTGTATTCTTAATATTTATGTAATACTTCCCCTTTCCACCCTGCAATCTCACGAAATTGTACTTGGTATTCTATAGCAAATTTAATAAAAATATTTCAAAACAGCAGCAACAGCATACAGCACAAGACTAAGAGAATGAAATTGTTGCACTGAATACTTCAGAAACATATCTGTTCTCTTGGACTCCGGCACATCCAAAACTCCAAGAAGGCTCCGTTTTGCAGACAGTTATTGCAATGTCTACAAAATTTTGGCACTGAGTCTGGGAAAATAGCATAAAAGGCAATGGTAAAAAGGCGCAGCAGGTGATGATGCCACTCAAAATTCCAGTCTGGTGCACTGTTCTGTGGCGGACGCTTCTGCCTGAAGCCTTCAAGCCTGGTTGCTACATTTACGACCTTTGCAGACAAGGTAGTTGTGCCAAATACAGGATAAAGAAGAGAATACTTAGCCCTGGGAGAAGCACTCTAACTGGGCTGTGGCACAAGAATAAAACCTGGAGGCAAACAAATAAACAAATTACAGATGTGTCTAGAAAACTGGTAAAATAGTCACATAATTGGATATGGGTTCAGTAAACAACTTTAATTTTTTTATTTTATATATTTTTATTGGTAAACTTTTTTTTTTTATAATTTTAAGAAAAAAGGGGTGTAAAACATGTCAATATTTATGGATATGAGGAGGGAGATCTCAGTTACATGGTTTTCCTTTGCATTTCTGTCTCTTTCCTCAAAGAATACAAAATAATACGCTGCAGATTAGGAACCGGATAAGTGGATGCATGAAAAAAATCCCAGAGATAAATACGTCCCCAGTGGAACTCCACTGTGATTACTGGAATTATTCCAAGGCATGAACTAGGGTCATAATTTCATATTTATATTAAAACCTTGGAGATTAGTATAAACTGTTCGAGTTGAGTATTGGAAAATCTGCCAAAATCCTTTCTACAACTACTTCAAATCCCACACTTGGCATATCGTTTATGTTTTGGATACTAAAACATGAGTTTAGTAAGCACAAGGCATAGGTGTTTGATGTTAGTGTTGTCACTGTACTTATTACTGAAATGTTCTAAAATATTATTATAGTAAAGGTGATATGTGAGTAAAACAGAATAGAATAGACACTACATTATAGAAAACAAACCCCTTGGTTTTATTTCTCTATAACGACAGCATTTGTATAGTTTTAAGAATGGTAAGACTCTTTTCCTGCACATTTTATTCATTGTGCAATCTTTTTTTGTTTTGTTTTTCTTAAAAATTGTCCAGTGATTTGCAGATCCCAAACCAGCATACACTATTTTAAGTAATTTCACATCTGTAAGTCTGTAATCACTGCAACACTGCATTGAAGACAAGCAGGAACAATGTGTTTTCCTACCTCTAGCTGGTATCACCCTTGAATGAATACAGAAATGTCAGGGCCCGCTCATATTTTACTCTTGAAATGTGAACAATGGAGTTATGTCAAAAGTGAAAGATGAGTATTTAATAGCTGTCCAGGGGTGTGCAAATTAAAGCTGCAGACTAAATAGCAATTTATGGGGCATAAAACCCAGGAGACAATGAGTAGACAATAGGCCCAGGGAATTGCTGGACAACACTGAACTATCAAACATGAGTTCAGCTCCCTGCACTGTAGCTGCAGCTGCATCATGGAGTGAGCAGACCGGGGTGCCACACAGAGGTCTGCAGACAGGTTTGATGGCTTCAAGGGAAAAACTGAGCTTAGTTAAAGACACTGAAGTCAGGGTCAGAATTATGATGCTGAGTACTAGAAACATTAAGTTGCTAGCAGCTCTGTTGGAGAGAACTCCAGATTGATTGTAGATGTGAGGAGCCCAACAACCCTTTAGTAAGCCCGTTGCCTCTGACTGACCTCCCAGAGCAACTGCAGCACCCCTTCACCTTGTTCTTCACAGTACAGGGAGGGTTTTATAGCTGAGGAAAATTATCCGTCTTAATCATAATAGACTTGCCCTTAAATGGAAGTCCAATTTTAAAAAAAGTAAAATAACTAAAAGGAAAGAAAAACCTATGAGTGAGGCCACAAACATGTATTTTGCTTAGGAACCTACTGAGTTTAAAAGCCTGGAAACACCTACCAGCTTTTTTTTACTGACTGGAAGTAGAATCATTCCAGTTTCATTCAGGTTAGTGGAGCACCAGTGATTCATGGCATTAGTCAGCCATGTACATTCCAGTAGAAATCAAATCTAGTAGCCAGAAATAATACCAAAGTTGAGTGGCTTCATAACATTTGAAGTATTCAGTGCCTTTTTGTCTCAGCTGAGAATACTATATCCTGGCTTCTCAATTCAGAGGAGTTTTTTCATGAGCTTCAAAACACTGGAAAAGATAGCTAAGCTGCAAAACAATCTGTGCTTACATTTTATCTAAATCCATTGCGCATGTACTAATAGGTTTCCTCAAACCTGGGTAATAGGGTTAAATTAGAATAGCTTACAAACCGGGAATGGGAATGTTCGTGATAGCCAGAACTAAAGTGCTTCCAGACACTTGAGTCCTATTCTGAGCACTTCAGAGACTGATCTAAGAAAGGCTTTAAAATTGACCTTGTTGGCCCATTGAGGCACAGATTCAGGGTTAATGATGGTGGTTCTCTGGTGGTATGGCACAGAGGTAGCTGTTCTCCCTTCCTGATACAGTACCCAGCAACAGTAGCGTTTGTGGGTGGATCCCTCACCCTTGAGATGACCCCAATGCTCTGATTTGTGATTGCTGGGGTTGTAGCAGTGTTGGTGGACGTGTGTACGACCTGGGATGACAAGCAGCACCCTCCGCACCAAGGATGCTGTGATAGGAACAATCGCAGAGGAAATGCATTAACCACCCCTTTTGCTGTATTGACCCACCCAGGACCAACTCAGCTGGAGAGACTTTCAACAAAACTCACTGTCTGGGGTTGATAATCCCTAATTTGAGTGGAGATAACTGCAATGATGAGAGACGCCAAGCAGCCCGGGTGGCACCCCAGCCCTCAGTTCCCTCCTGAAAGAAAAAATCTCTACCAGCCCAATATTTCAGCAGAACTTACAAAACTGAATCTCAGGTTGAGACTTTTCGCTGTCACTTTTATAACAAGCACTAAATCATTGAAGGATAGTTGTCTCCTTAATTTTGTTCTCCCACTCATGCAATGTCTTTGCAGGACATAATTTCTGTCAGGACTGAGATGTATACCATGCTGAATATTTACTCACACCCATAATTACCATGTATGAAAGATATTTGTGTTAGCTTTTTTTGATTTTTGTTTGTTTGTTTGTTTTGGGGGGGGGGGGGTTGGGTTTTTTTTTGGTTTTGTGCTCTGAGTTGAAGGATGCAGCAGGAGAATGTCTACCTGCTTGGCTTGGGAGCTACACAGCCAAAAAAACTCACCAAAGAAGGGAAGAGATTGCAGACATCCAAGAAAGCAAGTGTTTCTGAGTGAATTACAAATTTTTACATCTGAAAGTTACTTCAAGGTCAATGGGAAAAAGATGGCCAAAACAACCAAAAGAAAGAAAAGAGACTGAAAAAAATGAAGAAAAATAATCATAGAATGTCCTGGGCTGTCCTTCAGGGTGAGAAATGGTAAGTCAAACTCCCTAGAAGCGGAAGTCACAGAATCACAGAACACGCTGAGTTGGAAGGAACCCATCAGGATCACCGAGTCCAACTCCCGGCCCTGCCCAGGACACCGCAAGGGTCACACCATGTGCCTGAGAGTGTTGTCCAAATGCTCCTTCGACTCTGTCAGGCTTGGGCCATGCTGTTTCCTCCATGAGAGTATAGATGTTTTCCCAGAGTAAGACTGTTATTTGGCATCCTTGACATTTGACATATTTGCCATTCAAACCGGCAAGCTTCAAGTGTAATCATTGTTTTAGAGTCCAGGACACTACTCAGACTGTCCTCTTTTGGGGCATGAGTGTTTTAGTTCAGGCCTTTCAAGTTCAGGAGTTCACAAAATTTATTCCAGGGTCTTATTTTGTCAGAGATAAACCAGTGATTTTGGAACTGCTGTCAATTACCTCCTTAATCTCCTTGTTAAGATCCCCTGGGTTCCGGTCTGAGTCTTGGACCATAGTATCTGATCTATTTTTGTTATCCCAGGAATTTATAAAAATATTGAAAGATAAAGTAATGCCTTAGTGAACCATTGTGTCCTGGAGTTTGATGAGTATCATCAGAGTCTTGTGCATGGCTGTCTTCCGCACAATCTCTGAACCGAAGGTGTGTCAACACAACGAAACCCAAACCAGATGAAGTACAAGGAACATAGTAACAAACATGAAATTTTGTTGCTGAATGCCTTCTCTCTGCTTAAATGCAGGACTGAAAAGAAACTACATTAAATTTTTTATGCTGAAAACCTTAAAACTCTTCTTGCTTGTAATCAAAACTTGTAATCAAATATATAAGCAAAATGACAGGAAATTCTTAGAACGATCTGTGTTTATTTACTTATTCAGACTGATGTAACTCTGGTATAAGCCTGATTTTTTTAAAAATTAACTTCTTGAGCAGATATGAAATATGTTTTCAATTATAGAATCATGTAATGGTTTGGATTGGAAAGGATGGAAAATCCTCTAGTTTCAGTCCCTTACCGTGGTCAGGGACACCTTGCCCTAGACCAAGCTGCTCAAAGCCCCATCCAATCTGTCCTTGAACACTTCCAGGGGTGGGACAACCACAACACTGTGCAACATTTTTCAGTGCCTCACCACCCTCACAGTAAAGAATTTCTTTCTAAGATGTATTCTCAGCCTATACTCTTCCAGTTTAAAGCCATCTCCGCTTGTCTTATTACTACCTGCCCTTGCAGAAAATCCCTCTCTATCTCTTTTGTAGGCCCCCTTTAGTTTTTTGAAGGTGCTACAATATCTCCATGGAGCCTTCTCTTCTGCAGCCTGAAAAACTCAATTCTCTCAGACTGTCTTCATAGGAGAGGTGCTCCAGGCTTCTGGTCATCTTTGAGGCTCTGCTCTGGACTCACTCCAACAGGTCCATGTCCTCTTACTCTGGGATCTCCAGAGCTGGTCACAGAACTCCAGGTGTTTGGAAGAAGTGTGTTTTAGGAAGGAAACATTTATTTTATACTCTCTATTTCTATCACTCAATGAAGGATTAAAATGTGAATGCAATGGAGGCAAAATACATCCTAGAGAGCAAAGTTAACAGAAATTGTGAGTGAAACATCAAAGATTTTGGGGGGCTTGCCCTTGTAGTATGCATACAGATTCATAGAATACAAGTCTTAAAAAACACTTAGCAAAGCTTTGTGCAATGTATTTAATTTGTAAGGTGATAGTGGCTGATAGGGAAAAAGAAACCAGCCCCAGGAGGCTATGACATAATTGATGCCATAGAAAAT
>VZRR01004098.1:25074-37980 GCA_013398015.1 Oreocharis arfaki | reverse complement strand
CGGGGATTCTATTATATAGTATGATTGTCAAAAATTATGTTTGCTACAACATAACACTGTTTAACTAAGAGCTCTACATATTTTCAGTAGAATTTTCATTTGTTTTACTCTTTTTAGGTAGTCAGCTCAAAAACTGTGCACAGCTAAAGAAAAAAAGCAAAAAATCAGCACAAAGTATTGGGATGAATAACGTAATAATAACATTCCATTTGAGTGGGGTGTCACAGATATCACTGCCTTCAGAACAAACAAGTCTCCCTAACCTCACTTCAAATATAAACCCTCTTCAATGTGGCAAAAACCAGATAATGAAATAACTCCATCTTCTCCTTCAGAACTGTCTTCAAGAGGCACAAGCAATGGACTTATTTATTTGCCTTATTTCTTTATTCATTCTCCTGTTAAATGGAAGGTGTTGGTTTGAACTCTGCCAGAACAAAGGGGAAACCCACACCCTCCTGTTCCAGGCAGTGCCCAAGGCAGAGAGACTTAGCTAAGGAGCTGCCAAATCCATGAGAATTCATTAGGCTCACCCTGCTGATGAAAACAGGGCCCAGCAAAGTGCCTGAAGATGCTGCTGTGGGAAGGAAACTGTTTCTCCTGGGCAGAGCAGAGTCAAGAACCAAAAACGCTGCTGTCTGCCACCTACTGCAGTCTGGTACAGACAACCCTGCCTGCTCCCACTGCGTGCTCAGGAGGATCCAGCAGCAGGCAGGTAGCTCAGGGCGTGAGCCCGGAGGCTTTGGTTCTCAGTGCCAGCTTGGCTGTGGGATGTGAGAGGCTGGCTGGAGTGTCCAGGAGCTGGGTTTGCTCAGTTGTCTGAGACAATGATGTGCTCTTTCCTCATTGTGTGTGATAGCACAGAGCCTGTTCCCACTTTCTCACCTTGGCTGCTGTGGGGGACCATGTGTGGAGAGCCTGGTCCTGTTCCTTTAATTGGGTAATTAAAGTTTAGGGAAGGGAACAAAGGAAAACATTCTCACAATCCCTCTCCTAACACACATATGGACTGCCAGAGTGGCCTTGCTTTAGCTTAGTTTCCAGAACCTGCTCCAGTAAGTTCAGATTCTCGTGGTTTAATTTCTTTTTTTCCCCACTGAGAGCTTAAACCACTGTACCAGGCAGAGATGCAGGCTCCCATTTGTGCAATACCCACGTGCATCTACTCTGGAAAGCCCTGATTGTGACTTATGCCCCCTTTTTGATGAAAGCAAATAAAGCTTAGTGTTAAATATTTCAAGAACTGTTTCAGTGCTCTGGATCCTGTCTTCCAGGGGAGTTTCTAATTCCTTTTGCATTTAATCCACCAAAAGAAGCACAGGTGATGATGGAAATAAACCTTGTCCTGTGCAGGTTGGAAAGTCTAGAAATGCTGCGGATGCTTTTTCTGCAAACAAATCCCTGTATAGTGCTGCTGAAGACTCAAGGTCAAAGAGACTCAAGACTCAAAGAGAGAAGGATCCTGTCTGCAGTGCCCTGAAGGTGCATCTAGAGTAGGACTCACAGTTGTGAACCCCAGTCTCACACTCGTGCTTAAACTACTCACCACAGCATGTTGATAGAGACAGCACAGTTGTTTAACAGTTGGTGTTGGAAGAAAATTGAGGACTAAATGTAGCAGTAGAGGATTTAGCTTCCACTCTATGGTGGGATATTTCCTGTTGTATTACCAAGATCTGAGGCCATGAGAGGACAGTTTTTTAAAAGACACAGAATTAGGTTTGTTTCAGGCTCTTACCACTTCTTCAAATCCTACCTTTGGGTATCTCATCTCAAGGATGCAATTACTTTCAGAGCTCTATCTGTCATTATCACTATTATAAGACATGATGTGCTTCATATTCTCACTAAAATTAAAGAGAAAATGGAGGGCAGATAGTATAATGCAGTTCAACAGCACTAAGAGATGAAATGGTATACAAATGGGTACATGGGGAGAGTTTTAGCTAAATTTGTTTTTTTGTTCATAGTACCCTGTAGGCCAATCAATGAAATTGCATCTTTTACTGGCCCAGCCCAGCGCCAAGTAATTCTCTTTTCTGTTATCTTTACCTCATTTCCTAATGATTCCTCAAGTGCTCTGCTCAAATTAAAGTTTAACATTATATTCTTTTGTTAAACCTTTTTACAAAACACATTTGTATTATGAATAAATGCAATGAAACCACTGAATAATGCAGGCACAATATATACATCTAGAGATCTATTTTTAATATCTTCAAACTCAAGTAAAGAAGAGGAATGCAAATTAGACTATGGGTAGTCTTACCTTTTATGTATGTGTGTCTCACATACTGAAAAAAAGTAGCTCATAGTGCTGAGGTTTTGGGTTTGCTTGTTTCACACTCTAAATTCAATTAAGCATGTTGTGTTAAGAACAGGACTATCAGCAGGTGATATTTAACTAGATCAGTGAGGATTTCCCATTTTCCCCATTCTTCTTGAAGGACTGATAGATTTAATCCAGGTTATTTTTATATTTTAAAACAGAGTGCTATAAAATATTCAGCAGAAAATGTGACAGAAGAGCAAGCTGATAAACTTGTGTAAGAAACTATGAGCGGAACAAAAAAGTAGAAGTAAAAAGAGGTTTTAATGAAAGAGAAAATACAACAAGGAAACAACTACCATAGAAATCTAATGAAAAAAAAAATTTACAAAGTTATCAGCAGACACCCTGTAATCTATCTAGGAAAATAGAAACACCTTTTAATTGGCTAGTTTGCATCTGGAGACTTTTGGAAGCAGAATGTAGATAGTCAGGTTGTTTATTTGGAGATCTAATACGCTTTGTGTTCATGTCACATATCCTCCTCAGCTCTATTTTATTTTCAGTAGTTGTTGCCAATTCACTGAACTTTGTCACACATCCCATTATAATTAACATATTTTTTCAAACCTGGTCTTCCTCGACCACCTGAAAAACCTCATAAAAAAGAAAAAAGTGTTTCTCTCTTAAATGCTTCCAAAACAAATGTAGGAAAGTTTTCTAACTGAATCTCATGGCTTTTGCTGCAATCTTATGGGCTTTTTCAAAATTAGTTTGGAATGTGCGGCTTTGGCCATGCTCTCTGTGCAAAACATCTAGAACATGTGTCACCAGTAGTCAATATATGAAAGACTCTGTGAACTTAGATTCTCTGCAGACAGGCTTAGATGGATTATAACAGCTTTCTGACTGGAGGACCTTCTATTCCAAGCACACCTCAGTCCTACAGAGAGCTTTGTACACCCCAGATATGCAAGAGATATGTGCCATAGAGCCTGCAGTGCACTTGCAATATCTGGAGTGTCCTCATCTCCTTCTCAATTTCCATCCTGATGAAACAGGAAAGAGTTTCTAGAGATAAAATGTTGTTGGATGTTTTACTCTGCTTTGCTGCCTGAGATTAAGATAGATAATGTTCTTAGGTAAAGAAAACTGAAAATTTTTTAATGCCTAGAAGTTGCCTTAGTATCTAGAAGTTTCTTTCATAGTGTCACTTGTAACTTTCTCTCTTTTCCAGCATTGTTGAATCATCTTTTCTCTGTGATGCTTTATGAATGCATATCCAGTGTACTGTAGCAATATTTGTTTACACATTCCCACGTCTCTAAAGGAAAAATGAAAATAACTGTGGTTAAAGCTGTCATATCAGCTACAGAAAATATGTACTTAGAAAGTGAAAGGGATTTATTTTATAAAGCAGATATATGAAAGGCATTGCCTTGTACATATCAACTGTGACTTTAGTGCAGGGTAACACATTAATAAGTCTTCCTTGGTGGAGACAAGCTGCCAGGAAGAGCTCAAGTCACCAGACAGTAACAAGTTTGCCTAAGGCTGTTACAGCAGCAAAATTTTCCAGGCTAGTGACAATTCGTTTACCACTGGACAGGGTTAAGACTAACAGCGTTAAAAATACTCTCCTCATCAATTAAAGCAGATCTCAGAAGATCAGAAGTCCCTGTGCAAGGTGGGGTCACATTTCTGGTGCATCATCCTCTAAGCAAACCCTCCCCAATGACATTGCTGACCCCCAACGCCCATTATTTCAATCCAGCTGTAAATAATGATGCTGAAAAATTTATTTCTGAGAACAGTCTTGTCTAAACTGGAAATGTTCTCTTTTTTATTTTTATATCTTGAAATTACCAAAGCATAAATATAGTAGAAAATGTTTTTTCAGGAAATTCCCAAAAGAAAAGCATGGTCCAAATATTTAAAGAATAGCTGGTCAAACCATAAGCTGAAAATAATTTCTTCTTTACTAGTATCAGGTGGACATAAAATTAAATTTTTTGGATTCTGATGGATTCTACCCATAACACACACTAATTTAACCTTAGTATCAGTAAAGGCTGGTAGAAAAATTAAGCAGTTAAAGATTATTAAAAGTCAGAGAGATAGAGATTGGAATATTAGGAAAGCTACTTATTTGATATTTTCTTCAGGATATTCTGGACAGGAACATTTTGTACTTTTTAACACTCTCTCAAAACTATTGTCCCAATAGCGAGGAACCCCTAGTTTGAGGTTAAGTTTTGGCAGGTCTCAGCTGGCCACAATGTTTAGTGAGACACCCCTGCTGAATTTTCATATGCTCAATTTATTTTGAGAAAATGAAGGAACAAGTTTAAACAAAAGGCACAGCCAAAGGGAGAATATATTCTTCACTGTGGATAAGATGTCATGTATTGAAGGACATAATCCTCATCATGACTAATTCCCATAGGAAATGCCAACACAAATCTCTCAAAAGTAGTGCTGAACTCTATTAAATTCACCCGATGTCAAAGGATCAACACCTCACAAGCCAGCAAAATCTGTGCTCACCACTCCAACTTCTTGCCCTTTGTGCCAGAGTGATTACAGATTTTCATTATCTCAGGCTAGTGACTTTTACTCTTGGAGTTGTCGCACTTGGCAAATGAAAATGTAAGGTCATATACCAGCCAAACACAGGATAAAAAAGTGAAAATAAAACTAAAGTAACATGCCCTCTTCCCCTCTTTTCCTTCCATCACTCCTGTAGTAGATTATATGCTGAGAAAATAGAGTAGAGTTTGAAAAGAAAAAAAGACCACCTGAAGTCAGTTAAAGTCTTACTTTTGTCTTGTCTCCAAACAATGAATGATCCCTTTCCTGGAAACTATATCTGTAAACTACATTTTTTTTAACTAATAGCATTACTTTTTTTTTTTGTTTGTTTATTCTGCATATAATAAATAGCTCTTATCAGTTGCCTTTACACATATATAGATATCTTTATATATATATGGCTTTCTGAAATGCATGTAGATTACTGAGCATTTTCATGCCTCTCTGAATGTATACATAGCAAAAGAAATGAACAGGGAGATGTTGATAAGCCAAAGCAAGACCTGAATTCCTGAAAAACTGGAATGAGGATGTGTAGTAAAATGTGTGCATTGTTGCATATAAGTGACTCAGATAAGTGTTCGTAGGAAAGTGGCTCCTCTGCATGACAATCAGTTGGACACTTTTATCTAGCTAGCTCACTCTTGAAGGTGAATACACTGAATACCATTAACATGAGTTTTCAGATGACTGAAGTGCTACTTTAATCTGCTCAAACTTCTGACAGGCAATGATTCGAAGAGTCAACAATGGTTTCAGCAGCAACACAGGATTAGAATGGGCATCTAAAGTCCAGCCTTTTCTTAAAACAGACACAACATTATGTAGTCTTGATCATAAACCTATCAAACTCCATCTTTTTTATCACTGATAATCTCCTGGAACGCTGTTTCAAAGGTCGTTTAATACTTTGATGGCTAGAATTATCTTCATTTCACAATTAGGTTTATTAACAGGAAGCTCATACTGAATTATTTGTGACTCAGTGCACAAAAATTTTATCACTCAGCTATTTCATCACTCTTCTGTTGCTTCTTTTGAGCTGTGAAGCATCCACTTAGCCTGACTTTTCTTAGGACAATAAAGATGACTTTTTGAGGACTTACTTAGTAAGAAATGTGTAAGTAGGTCCTTGATGCAGTAATCCACCTACAGAGCAACTAGGTAGCATCATATTTCTTCATTATGCTTTTTGGTCTGATAGCTCTGAAAAAGAAATAGGAGACATTGAATACTTCAGAATGCTTCGTAAATACCAATCACACTGAAAACTCTGTGTCATCCATAGAAATTCTTCTCGAGAAGCAGGAAAAGGGCTGGTGTTGCTAATATTTATCAGTGCTAATCTGAGTGGGCAAGATCTGTAGAAGAAATTTATTTGAATGGATGTGGATGTCCTTGGTATAGATAATACAAAATATTATGTAAAATATGGGCTGGTTATTTAAGTTCCCATGACAAGCCCCCATGAGAAATAAGCCCTTTAGGGTATAAATCATGTATCTATTTCGTAAGTCTACTCAGGAGAAAATGGTTTGCTCCCTAGAAGGACTTATGTTTCCTTACTGACAGTAAAGGTAACCTTGGGAAGAAATCATCTGATGTTAGCTGCATTGGATAATCTTCTGTCTCTATTACATCAGGATGACTCCAAACAAGGGAATTCCATCATTTCAACCTGATGTTATCCCATAGTCCCTTTATGCTCCCAATATAATAAATAGTAGGGGACTTCCAAAGAGTAATAATTGCACAGAAGATCTGCCTCAATCTCTATGATTGCTGACTGTTCACCTTCAGTTGAAGAGACTATATATGATGCCTATGCATCTCAGCCACCTTAGTTTACTGTCTAAAGCTGCAAATGATAACTACAAGCCAGAATATGTAATTATAGATCAGTTCATTTTACAAAGACAACCAAAGAGCAGAGCTCTGTTTTTCATGAATCTCCAGGTTTAGAAATGTCAATCAGCCCATCAGTGTACTGATATACTACCATAAAGTTATTTACTGTGTGGTGTTGCATTCATACACTGTAAGTCAGAAAATATAGCAACCTAAATAATAGTGTTCAAGAGATTCAGCAACTCTTGGAACATACAAAAATACATTAATATAAACCACTTGCCAAATGCTCACACAGATGAGGACTGCGTTGCAGACAACTCCTGAAAAGGAGGTGCGGCGGTGGGAGGGTAAATTTGTAACGCAGATTATTGCCAATGAATAATTCAGCTGGTTCTTTCTGCAACACACTTCCACCAGCTGGCTTTTGTGTAAGAACTTCAAAGTATTTCGGTATGAATTGATTACGGCTCTATACTACATTGATCTGGGTGTTAGAAGAATTTGCTGTTCTCCAAAAAAGCAATGACATTTGAGCAATGAAGTTTTGTACTACTTCTCTTGACAAGTTCAAGATAATATGTCTTTGAAAATTAGGAGATTTTTATTGATCTCAGATGCAGAAATATTTTCATTTTGGCTTTCCTTTACAAGGAAAGTACATGTTGAATCACAGAATTGCTGATATTTCCCTTATAATGTATCACCTCGGATCACTGAAATCTATCAGTTTTGTTTCTAACTGCAGATGTGGACATTTTACAGCTAATGAGAAAAAGTTAAGTGTGAGGAAAGTTCAACAAAAGCAGTCTTTTCTCCCCTCTCCTATTGAAACCTCTTTCAAAGAAAAGGAAATCCTTCATTTTTTTTCTCCTTGGCAGTAAAATGCTGTAAGCAAGGACTATATTGGTGCTAAATATTAGCAGCTGAGTTCCAGAGTAATGTATAAACAGAGTTCAAAGGCAGAAATAAATTTACATACACATTGCTAGCATAGTTTCTTTTACCACTGCAGTATTCTATACACTAATTTGAGTGCTGGAAAGCTCCTCTCTCTGTGGCTTGTATTTTAAAAACAAACTAAAATAGATGAAATAATTTCTGAGGCCACAAATGGGACTTTGTGGAGACAGCACATATTAAGACTGAGGGCCTGGTAATTGCTTCTTATTTCTTCCTTTATTTATACTTCTTATTTATCCTGTACTTGGAGGTCTGGCAATTTTTTTCCACTTTTGTTAAAGCAGCTGGGGCATTTTGTGATGTGTGTCAGTGGGTACCTCACTGTACTCAACAAGAGAAACATTAGCTCACCACTGTGGGAAAATTATGTCTCATCCTCACCCATTTGAATAAATATCTACTCAGCTTTATCATCATGGCGACAAAGGATGCAATCCATTTATTTGGATAAATGTATCTCATTTCCATGAATAAAAATAAAGGATGCAGGAGATAATCAGGATGGACTGAGAAATATCAAACTTTTAATTTAGTTTAAACTAAAAATTTAACTTGAACTAAGAATTAACTAAAAATTAACTTGAAATTTTAGATATAGGTGAAATGTCCAGTTTCAGACATTTTCAAATCCAAACAGTAGAGATATGTGTGAGAACTTTCCACTGTCTTTTGCTTCTTCCCAGAAAAAGACTTCTACATACTGGATTTTCAGCTGCTGATTTCCTTTGAAGCTCTGGTGACTTGTGTTACCCGCAGATGAGTAGCCCTCTGAATTTTAAAATTATGGCAACTGCAAAAGGTCACGGCGGTAGCTCCAAGAGTGTGGAGTAAAATGAAAATGAAAGAAATATTTGGAGAAGAGAGGTAAATATTATATAGACAAAGTGAAGGCAAAAACTTTGAACCTCAAAGAAGTTCTTTCTAGGCCTGAAAGAGGCTAACATATTGCCTTCACATGAGCCTTGTGCCATTACTGAAAAAATAGCAACAAACCAAACATTTACGGTAGAATCAGTCAGTGTAAATTCTGTCTGAGAACTGGCCTTACTTCTGGTCACATGGAGCTGGAAAATACCTGCTCAAGTTGGAGCAATTCTTCATCCAATATGTTTTAAGTTGTAATTTCCTTTCAATATTGAAGATTTTCAATATTAGAGGCCAAGACCTCACCATCTTTTGGTACAGAGAAGGCTTTTTGGAGTCCTGTACAGAGTATACAGATTTTTCTAGTGCCAGAATGGTGCCTGGGATGCTAACTTATAGCCCCAGAAAGGAAGGAATGCTCTTTTCAGATACTAGTGGTAGGGAGGAAGATCACAGCAACCACATTAGGACTGCTGTGTGTCTGCTGCCATCCCATTCAAAGCCTTGATGCTCAGATTGTGCATATGTATTGAGGTCTAGGGTCTCTTTCATAAGGAGGTTTTAATTGAAAAACAAGAATACTGCAAGCTCCCAGCAATGGGGAACTCTTCCCTTTTAGAGGAAGGACAGCAAATAATGATATTAAGTCTGGTGCTAGCACCAGGTCCCTGACATTTAGTAGAACTTCTCCTCTGTCTGCATGTGATTTCCACATGCTTCTTTTGCAGGCAGTGCTACAGATTGCCTTAGAAAAGGGTTAAGAAAACTGGAAAATTCCCCATGCCCATGCTCCAGAAGACCTTGGAATGGGTGAACAGCCTTGGAGGAAAGGTTTGATTTCAATAGAAGGAAGATCGAAACTCCTTTCAGATTCCTGTTCCAGATTTAAATACCAGTAAAAAAACTCCGGCATACACTTGCACACCAAAGATTAGTCCTTTGTAGTGGTGCCAAAAACAATCCTTAATGTACTTTAAATATAGAGGATTTAATTCTCTTCTGCATTTCTTCTCTAGTGAGGTTAGATGAGCTAAAAATAAAGATTCATCCATATATCATTCAATGTCTCTATGAAAATAACTAATTTGTTTAAGGTTTCTTCTTCTTTATAAGATGTATCATGCCATAAAAAAAAAAAAATCAAGTTTTCAAGGCATTTGTACTCCTTTGGGAGATTAAAAAATACAGGGGCAAGGAGTGTTGGGTGTATACACACACAAACACAGTCTCTGTGGAGGCATTACTCACTTATTAGCATGGTATGTTTTAAACACAGGCCCTCTTTTCATCTACTGTCCCAGGCATTTCCCTCAGACTGAGTCCCAGAATTACACATCTCTGAGAAAAGGCATTTACAAGATGCTGTTGTTTTCCTCCAGATCCAGATTCTTTTCTGTTTATTACCTTTTCTATAAATGCCTAGTGTCTCCTGATTTGAGATAAACCTTCATGCTTACGTTTTAAATTCTCAGGAGCTAGCAGAGGGAGAGATAGAAGATGCATCCTGTTGCAAAAGAAGTTTGACAGCCTTCCCACAGCACTTTCTTTTCCTAAACTTAAAAGCTGCAAGATACCCAACTTAGAGCTAGTTGAGGTCATGTCTTGAAACATTCAAGAGTGCTGCAGCACTTCTGAATAGTTGTCTTCACAGCCAGGAGGAAAAATGTACTAGGCCAGTGACCTTCCACAAACTGTTGGAAAAATTGCCGAGATAAAAGTGGGAGCTGTCTGGATATAAAGGTGGAGGAAAGGAGATGCAGAGGTCTACAACATTTGGGTGCTGCACATAACATGTGTTGATGGCTGCTCTAGGAATCATCTTTGCTCTGATCCATGGTTTTTTGGCCAAATTTTCTCATTTGAGTCAAACTGTATAACACAATCTTTCCTTTCCCATCTTCATCGAGTCTCATGTCCAGTTGTGGCCCCCTCAATTCAACAAGGACATGAAACACTTCTGAAACAAGTCCAGAAAAGGGCAGTGACACTGGTGAATGGTCTGGAGCACATGCTTTATAAGGAGCCACTGAAGGGTGTTTAGCCTGGAGAAGAGGAGGCTCGGCAGCGACCCTTATCGCTCCCCTCAACTACCCAAAAGGAGGCTATAGCCAGGTGGGAGTCGGCCTCTTCTCCCAGACAAGTGACAGGACAAGAGGACACAGTCTTAAGCTGCACCAGGGGAGGTTAATGTTGGACATTAGGAAGAATTTCTTCACAGAAGGGATGATCAGACTTCGGAATTAACTACTCGTGGTGGTGGTGAAGTCACCATCCTTGGAGATGTTTAAGGAGGAGTGGACACGGTCAGGTTGGCATGGTGGTGTTTGGTCATAGGTTGGAATCAATCGTCTCAGAGATCTTTTCCAACCTAATGGATTGTGTGACTCTGTAACAAATGGAAAATAATTTAAATAAAGCCCCAAAACAACAACTCACATCTCATATTTTAAATGGAGAATTCAACTCCGTTTTTAGAGATCATCTGCTGATAGCTATCCTGTGATGATTCATTACATTTAATAATTCTGAATTCATATAAAGTAAAGGATTTTCAGGCTCTGAGAAAGAGAGAGACTGCACATATATTCCTGAGTAGAACAGCTGTCAGGCAGGGGAAGTAAGGAATATTCTGATTTTGTTTTGAGGAACTTCCTTCTATAAATAACACTGCTACAAGGGTATAAATCAGAAGCACCATCATTCTGATGAGACCTCAGGAGACTTAAGCTCTGCTCACGAAAAATTAATCTCAATTAACTCAGATAACTTCTGGATAGGCTACATGCTCATCATTCACAGACGTAACCTGACTGCTGAAGGTTGCTGTTCTCTCAGAAATGAGGCTAATTAATGAAAGAACTTCTGCTAAAATCCTAGTCAAAATTCAGTTTGCACACCAGACGGTCTAATTATTTTCATCACAAGCTTTAGTATCAGACATTTTTTTCACCAAATATTTATTTCCTTTTCAATATAATGTTTCAGTTTTTAATCAAATGGAATTCTGGAAAAATGGAAATGCACTGTATTTTAATTCTTAAAGATATAAAGTTTTTATTTTCAATAAATTTTTATTTTATTTTTTTTTTTCAAAATCTAGGATATGCTTTTAGTGATTTAGGATATGTTTTTTTAGAGTTACTTCAGATAACAAAATAAAAATATTTCTGTGCCTTTTTTTTTTCATTCCCTGAACTCTTTCACAATGGACTGTGGTTCATGGAAAAGAATGCAATGGTCTTCCCACAGACGGGACTAGACTTAAGCACTAGACAACAACTTTTTCTCTGCATGGGAAAGAGGATGGTGGAGATTCAGTTTACAGACAGGTTCTGTCCCACAGCGGAATCTGAAATGGTGGATCAGAATCTCCTGCTCTCCCTTTACTCTCATCAGAAAGAAGAAATAAAAATAAAGAAAAGAAAAGTGCAATAAATAAGAGAAGACAGGGAAATGGTACATAAGACATATGTTTCAGAAAGAAATTGTTAAAAGACAAAAGTCATGTTGTTAAATATGAGACTATGTTAGATTGATCAGTCTTGTGTTTAGCACTCTGAACACAGAACTTTACAAGCATAAAGGCTTTTTTGTTATAAGAAAAAAGACCCAATATTAGATATCTGGTGGAGAGGCTGGGGGTTGGGAATTTACCATTAACTGGAACAACTGTTCAAAGCAAAGAAATGAAAAAGGGAACAGTAGAGGAATTTCTCTCCAAGTTGCCTACTGAAGCAGTTTCGGGTTTAATTTCCATGTCTGTTTTGCAATCCCTTGACAGTCAAAACTGGCTGACACAACACATGAGATATGCCAGTGCCAGTCTTGGGTATTTTGGGTTCCTGGAAACAGCACAAAGATCTGTGTTGACAAAAACTTTACAGATGTGCCAGATTTTTTACTCAGAGGGAGAGGCAGAGGCCCCTCAATAGGAATGCAGTTGCTGACTGGGCTGGGCCCTGGGTCACCCAGGCAGGGGACATCTCAGTGGGGGTATTCAGCATGTCCTGCCTGACCAGAGTCAGGAAAGGGGGGTCACCAGAACAAGCTGACTTGTTGAGTGCAGTACTCCTTTCACAAGCATTCAACAAATATGAACGAGGCTCCCAGTTTCCTGAATATCACTTGAAACCAGTTTTTAATCATTTAAATAACAAATGGGAGGTTCTTTTACCTTTCAATTCCTCCTGCTGTGGGCGGGTTTGAGATGTCTGCGATCTGTATTCTCAGTGAGAAGCTTCAAGAGGTATTCAGCTTGATTCAATTCTCACTGGGATCCATATCCTGAAGCTTGTTTCTGGAAGTATGGAAGGGGTTTTTTTGTTGTTTTTTTTTTTTTATTGTAAGGTACTTCACAGAGACGTAAGACA
>VZRR01004098.1:10482-25002 GCA_013398015.1 Oreocharis arfaki | reverse complement strand
GAGGAGAGGAGAGGAGAGGAGAGGAGAGGAGAGGAGAGGAGAAATTTTCAGCTTCACTCCATAAAATCAGTATACATAAATCTAATATCTTCATTCCTGTGTGTTTCAACTTGTCAATATTGGTCAGGTTTTAGAGCTATGAAAAGAATGTCAAGATGCAACTGAGTAATTATTCTCTTATGGATTGTAAACTTTAGGTCAATTAAAGGTATATATTTGTGGGTCTTGACATGCATAACCCAGATGACTTTCGTACTTATAGTCCTCTGTGCCATATTAGCTCTGTAAAGTAAGGAGGAGTTTCAGGACAATTGAAGATTTTAAGCCCTTAAATCTAAACAATAACTGCAAATCAGCAGAGACAAAATGTGTTGTTTATGTATCAGAAATTTGTGTCAAGTCTTGTGGAAAAGAGATGTGCTCTGAAATACGAAAAAATATAATCTTGAGGTAATTTGTGTTGGTTTTGTTGAACCATATTTAACAATATGGCCTGTAAACATATCAAATTAACCAAGAAACTGGTCTCTATTATCCGAAAACCAAAAATAATTTATTTTTTTTATTCTTAATTCATTTGAAAGTTGTCTTGTTCAAAAGAAAGAAGGCAAAATATAAATTTGATATAAAAGAAATACAAATAAAAGAAAGATGTCTTAAATTTCACTGGGTTAGTAAACTATTTTCTAAACTTTTGTGTGGAAATCCTCTTGCTTTGCTGAGGAGATTTGACACACAAACGTCACATTTTGTTATGTATGACTGCAGTATTTAAATAAAGATTTTTTTATTTCCCACAAAAAATGTGTTTTGTTTCCAGAGCATTTTACCTAGCAATTCAGATGCTTATATAGCTTTTTTTTTCTGTCTATTGAACAAGGTTATCACTAAAAAAAGTCAATCTTTCATAAAGCATTTCTTAAAAGTGCTTCTTTTTTATAGTGTTTATATGAAAATCAATATTTTATGCAAGAGTGAAGTCTTCAAATAACACCGTTTCTCTGGATACCTACAATAAAATGACATCTTAAATGTTTAATTTTTATTACACTCTATGTATTGACAACAGTGACATTCTCAGACATCCCATGAGCAAAGGGCCACACAAGCTAAAGGAAAATTATTTACAGATCAGACCAAAGTTAGTTGCTATTATTAATATTGCAAGATGTTTTTCACCTTTCTGTGTTTCCAGTGTAGTTCTGGGACATTGCACATGGGCACAGCAGTTAAAGACATATCTAAGGCAAAGGAGAAGACAAATCCTCAAGTCCTCTAAGATGTGCAGTAAAGAAAGAATTAGGTGACATCTAAGCAGCAATCCACAGTCCCAAAGGTAGCCTTTGTGCTAAAGTAAATGTCATCACTCTCAGGATAAGGCCCGCTTCAAGACCAAGACATTTCCTTCATTCAGATTGAGTGTTTTGAGCAAATTTAGCAATCTTCTGAAGTGTATCTCTAAATCCAAGTGCCAAGGTGCTCACTTTGAAGCTAATGTTCTTACAGATTAAAGTACTTAAAAAGCTTGTAGAATTGGCTCTGTTATTGCACAGGTGAAGAGATTGCTTTAGATACTAATATGCATCTGCAGTGCTGAAAGACATCAGGAAGAAAAGACTCTGAGTCTTAGAACACTCCTACACTGGTCTGACACAGGTAGAAAGCTGCAGTATTAAGCACTTCTGACTGAGGAGCAAATAAACCAGAATCAAACACAGTTGGCTTCAGGTGAAACAGTGGAGATTGAGTACCTCAGCTGGTGGCAGACAAATATTATTTTGGTGTTTATATCATTCACTTTATTTATTATCTATTTTAATTATTTTATTTCTTTTTTAATTTTATCTTCTGCATGGAATTGAATAAACAGGAGATAGAGGCAGAGAATTTCATCTTGTATTACGGAACCATACTCCATGGGTCATGTCCCACATTGACCACACTTCGGCGTTCTGGGGATGCTACCTCATGCTTTGGTGGAGGGGAAGAAAAAGTCTTCCTTTTTCTTAGAACATAAATTTCTTTATTTTCTGTGTGTGTTGTCTGTATACTGCTCAAGTGTCCCCACTGAATCTCCATTTATAATACTGCTTTCACCATCTGGATTTGCATTTGGCACCTCATACTTTCAGAATACATTGCACCTTGAATGTGTGAATTCCTTGCACACCTTTTCAAAGATGCCTCTTTCAAAATAAATGCCCTTTAAAACAGACTTTGAATCAGTCATAAAAATTGTTCTTCTCAGCTGTTTCCCTTCAGGTTGCCTGCCCCAAGGAGTTATATTCATAATGGTTTAAGTTTCATGGTACTAACTGTAAGAATTTGCTTCCTCATTGCAAGATCCTACAGCTTTGCAAAGTCCACAAAACTGTGCTGCTCATCATTAAATTACTGTTGAAGTGGAAAATATGTTAAGCTGGACTTGTTTCTTTAGGTGACATAAAAGTGTTAGCTTGAGATCTAGTTCAAAATAAAACCTGGATCACTGAAGAGACATTTGTTTAAAGACTCATCACTGAATACAGGTTCTTTTCTCAAATTTTCATGCATTAAGGAAGCTTTTAAGACTCGTGGTTTCTTTATAAAGCTCTAAATTTAAAACAGATCTTGGAAAGTACATCAGGTGGCATAGAAACAGACATGGCAGAAGAAACAGGTCTCTCCAATTTCTTTGCGGTGGGATAACCAGAAAGAGCAACAGTCTGCTTGGGACTGTAGTTTTGCAACACTGTCTGAATCAGACTGGCAATTGCTGGAAGAGTAAGAAAGAGAAAGAGAAAGAGAAAGAGAAAGACAGGCAGGATTGAAAGGACATCCGGGTTCCCTGGCACAAAACGGCTATTGAAGTTGCGAAGTAAGAAATGCTAAATATGATTACAATCTTCTTTAGCCATCTGCTGTGAGTTTTCTTAACTTTCTTCAGCCCAGCATCTGAAACAGAGTCCTTCCAACTATGACTTTTTTCTTTACAGGTACTCTCCTCCAAAAAAAAAATTGACTGCACTTCTTAAAGTTATGTTCTGCTTCTGCAGTGCCACAGAAATGTTGCCCATGCATTGGGATGTGTATTAATAAAATGGACTTACTAAAATAGCTCTTTAACTCTGAAGAGGTTAAATCTTAGGCAGCTGGATTTCCCAGTGCAGTTTTTTGAAAGTCTCTGCATGAAAATATTGGGGTTTTTTCAGTTTTACTTAGTCATTGTACCTACTGCCACACTGTAAATTGCAATTCCTTTCTATAAAATCAAGTTATATGGACAGGAAGGATTTAAGGTAAAGTCCATGAGTTTTGCTTACTTTTATCTGTGCCTAAATTTCCTCTTCAGAATATTGATTAAAACAAGCATTAAAATTCTTGATACCTTTTGCAGAAATTTGTATTTTAAATGCAAACATGAATGACTAATATAACGCAAATAAGGCTCCTCAGTCAGTGACTCATTGCAAATAAAAACAAATAAAATAGATATCTACCTCTAAAAGTGTTGCTGTTATTGTTTCCAAATAGTTTGGAAAAACACACTTAACCTGACACATGATGAATATTTTTATATTACTTTTTAACAGTATTTCTGACATATGGAAATAGAAAACAAGTCATTAATTGTATCATTCATATTTTTTCTAATTAACTTAAAATCAAAAATTTCAGAAACTGTAGGTATAATTTTATTTTACGAGTTCAGGTTCATATATATATAAACAAGGATACTGCATCCAGGTCACTAGACTGTTTTTTGTTCATAAAAGACCTCACTAAATACTGCTTGACAAATAAAAATTGATATCATAGAGTAAAGATAGTGCAATTCAGTGAATAACATATGTTCATAATAGGTTCAGTGATGAAAAGAATGCAAAAGAGCAAGTATTTTCAAAATTGTACAATGCTGAGAAAAATTGAGACATTCCTCTTAATGGAAAATAAAGAGATATGTCAGTGGTAGTTCTGGCCAGCTCAGAAAGAGCCTCAAAGAAAAAAAACTTTTAGTATAACATAAATAAAGATTAAGTTACCATACTACAGAAACCAACTAAATAATTCTAATAATTATGGTGGATAAGGAGAGGATATTTGATTAGGAGTCTAAAAATACAAGGTCAAGTACCATCTCCAGCACAGATCAGTGGAGGTGATCTCAGAAAAGTCAAGCCATTTCTTAGTGAATCTATTTCCTATTCTCTGCCAAGACCATCATTTCAAACTAACCAGGGTTCACTGAGAGAACCTCTACCCAGAACCTCTTTATTTAGACTCTCCTCATTGTTTGTGCAGAGAAAATGGTAGCTCTTAGAATATGATTGATCTGAGCAGAGGCTATATTTTTCCAACTGATAAATCACACCTTTGGAGTCATTATTTCCTTCTAATGGTTGCAGCTGCTGGCATCAAGACATCTAAAGTTAGGTGAAAAGAGCTACACTCCATTGGGTCCAACAGCAACAAGTGGTATGGTCCAGAAAGAGTAGCTCTCTAGAGCAAAACACTTGTTGCTGAGGGTCCAACATCTGTGCTAAAGGTGCTTCAGGGATTTTACTTCAGATGAGAAATAAAAGACATTAAAGGAGCACATATTTTGGTTTCACTTTACCCCAAAGGAATCCATTCCACAGTGTCCAAGGCAGTTCCATGAGCCGAAGTGCAATAGGTGAGGACAAAGAGAATATGCTCTTCCAAGGTTCATATGTTCTCTGAACTAAAATATCAGGAGAGATGTGCCCATCGCTCTTACTTTCTAACTCTACCCAGAATACAGAGTGAAGGCTCAGAGTTGTTTCACAACATTGCAATAAAAGAAACTAGTAATCACAGTGATCCTACAAAAATTCTTTCCCCAGCTTGGGCTCATACTCATGAGGAGTTTAGTACTAATAAATCTATCTCCTTCCAACATAAAATATGTTGTCTTTATTTTGTTCAGCCTGCATAGAATTTTTCATATTGGATATACCTCCACAAACTTGGTTTTTACTAATTGGCTTTCTCAAGGGGAATGAGGTGAGAAGCATTTGAAGATCACTCTCCAAATGACTCACACTATCCTGTGACTTTTTGCCCTCTTTGATGTTTTTGGTCAGATTCATCATCTTAAGTTCTCTGCTTGCAGCAATATAAAAGACATGAACTTGATCTTTTATCACCTATCACTCAACACTGTTTAATATGCCTGAGTGAACTCAGCTGTCTTTCAACCACTGTTTTACTTTGTGACTTTTTACTTACATTTTGCCACCACAGCTCTATCTCAGAATATTTTTCATCATTTTGGATTCTAATTTGAGGTTTTCTTCTCTCTGTATCATGTTATGGGGCTGATAAAATTCAGATTTTCTTTTTCTTATTTTTCCTTAGGGCCATAATTCCATAAGTACTGAAGTATTTAAGCATTGCTTGTGAAGTCAGTGTAGTATACTGCATTACAAGGGTTATATATAAAAAGTAAAAAAAATCAACCCTCCATCTTCAAAACAGGCCAATCAAGCTTTTTTTTTCCCTGCATGGACCTAGTTGGTGCTAGTTATCTGCATGTCTTTGCCGCAACTGTTCTCTACTTAAATGTATGAAGCTGCTGAATTCTTGAAGTTGTTGGGATTGTTTGTGATGCTATCAACATTTTAAGGTTAATCAGTGAACTCCACATTCAAGTTGTGGCAGGAATGGTACAAGAGGGATTGATTTTCATGTGTGGTGGGATTTTTTTCCCAGTTAATTTTTTTTAAGTCCTCTTCAAGTCTGCACGTAGCCTGAGCTGCAATAACTGCAGCCCAAGGCAGTGCCAGTGAGGCAATCAACACCTTATCTGGGTAGCTTTCATTTCCTGTTGAAAGAGGTTGCTGAGGTATGCACTGAATCCACATCTCCCCCCACAAACTGCTTCATCCTCCATGCTATCTCCCAAGTGATCTTCCTTCCCACAGCAGAGGAAAAAGGCTGGGCTTCCTCACAGTGCTGCAAACACCCTCCTTTTCAATTCCCACTGCTTGGATTCACTCTAAGTGTGAGGCTGAGGGGATCCCGACCTTCCAAAGGGCTCCAGCAACTTTGAGGAACCAGGATATGGCCTTCATGACACTGAACAGCAGAGGAATTTCTGATTTTCTTCCACTTTTTCTTAAAAGTTTCAGTTCCTGCTTTTAGGGAACTGTCTTGATCTGTATGTTGCAGTCCCCGAAAATCCATGGTTTCCATCACAAAAACATTAACATGTGATATACAAGTAACTTCATTCTTAATAAAATGAAATAACTTAATTGTATGATATCCAACAGGCTTCAGTTTTCCTTCTCATTGCTTGTTAATGAGATCAAATGCCAAATTGATGGGACTCAGATTATTTTTAAAAGTATAAAATTGTATTTTTAAATTAATAAAGCTTGACCTAAAATCAGATTCATATATAGTTAGAATAGGTTAATAAATGGTTAAAGGTGCCTGCATGGGCTTTTAGGTGTCCTTATTAGATTGGGTTTTTTCTCTTTTGGATACTGCAGACTGGATTTGTCTAAGACAAAAGAAAATAATTTGCTCTATAAAATTTACCCTCCCTGAAGCAATGCAGCAAACTCAGCAAGATTATTTTCTCTTAAGTCACTTAGAAGGGGTTGGGTGGGTTGGGAAAGCAGCTTACTTACTATTCAAGTAGAACTGGAAAGCAGCAGAATAACACATTTAGATAACGATCTGAGACCAAATTCATCATTAGTGATATCATCAAGGTCTCTGTGCTATATTTCAATAGGGTGAGAGACATAAAGCTTACATAATATAGCAAAATTTCTAACATTCATTAACACTTCAGGGGAAGCAAATGCTGGAAATTTTTTTTCCCTCTAAACCTCCCACATCTCCTAACAAAGTCAAGTAGCAAATATTCTGGGGGGAAAAATAAGGAAAAGAGAAAAAAAAAACTCTCTCAAATCCATACCCCTCAAAAAGTCAAAGATGATACTCGAACATACTGAGAAAGTCCACTATGAATTCTGGTTTCTTCAAGTGAGTTTAACTCAATAGCTTAGATTGCTACTGGTAACCAAAACCGAAAATAATCTTGAAGCTGGATATGGCAGGGTCTTTTAATTGCAGGGGTGATCCTAACAGGGCACTGCTTCATATAGCCACCTGCAAAAAAGTGGAAATTTTCACCACTCCCATCAATTTTGACAAAGAGCAGGCAAGCCCAGTGCACAGTACCCTTGTTTACAGCTCAGTTTGGCAAAAGTTATTCCTTACTGCTTTTGCCTTCTTGCAAGAATACTTCTACATAAATTATTCACAATTATCATTAATTCACAGACTACAGTTGAATAGACTTGGAGGGCACAAGGGACCATTTTGGTCATGTATCCTGCTTAATAGACACCACAGGACCTCCCCCAAGAAGCAATTCCTGACTTGAATCCAGCCCTTCTGGTTTACTAAAGGAACTCTGCCAACAGACACGTTCTTCATTGCTGCACTGTTTGGGAGCAGCTCTTTTCCAAAGTGCAGATTTTACAGCTTAAATTATATATAATCAGAGAATGTTTTAAGTTGGGAAGGGCCTCATCTAGCTCAACCTCCTTGTCTTGGGCCAGGCACCTTCCACTAGACCAGGCTGCTCAAACCCCCACCCAACCAGGCCTTGAACACAGACAGGAATGGGGCATCTGTAACCATTCTGGGTAACCTGTTCCAGTGTCTCACCACTTTCACAGTGAAGACTTTCTACCTCATAACAAATCTAATCCAATATACTCTCATTTCATTTGTTCTGGCTGCATAATTAACTCCGCCACATGTTATCGTTTCCTTGCCTTGGAAGTATGAGTCAGGTAAGGAACCAATAAAGGAAAATGCAACTTAATATATAGGCAGGATCCTCTGTTGATATCAGTCACTGAAATCATATCCAAGTAAACAGTCTGCCCATGAGGATCACCTGAGAATCTGTCCCCTAGGGAGTACAAATCGTGAGATACAGAATTTATGATGATAATAAGGAAGCACGTGAACTAGATTTGTTTGCATCATCGCAAATTCATTTTTGAATAAACCCAACTAAACCATTTTATTAGGATTTGCAACGTGACAACAAAGAACACTGGCTTATTAAAAGAATATGATTATTGAAGACTGTTTAAGGTGACTAAAACATAACTGACTTTGTGTTGAAGCATTGAGAGAACTGAGATGGTGATAAGGAGCCATAACTTTCTGGTTTGGCATCAGTTTTGATTTTTCTTAAAGTACAAGTGACAAATGATGACATGCAAATTTTGCAGAGAAGAGATGTCACAAATAGAATTGATTTGTTGGCAATGCATCCTATGAAGCAGGATTTGCTGGTTACACTGCAGTCTTTTTGCTGACCAGACCAAGAGTACTCTCATAGACAAGATACTGTGAGTCTGACATGAAAAGTGGAGGTTTACCATAACTTCAAATAAGCTTTGAAATTTTCTATGCAAGTATATGCTAGATACTTGATCCTGGTACTTGACCCTTCAATCTTTGGTACTACTATTGACACCATGTGTAACCTCCTGCAATTAACAACTTTTCTGCATTGGCTGGCACCTTTGCAGGTAGTGGTACCAAATACCACGAAGCACCATATACAACAAATCTGGTGAAGGGCCTGCAGGCTAAGTCCTATGAGAAGCTGCTGAGAGAACTGGGGCTATGAGTTCTCCAGGCTGAGGGATTTTGGAGAAAAGGGGGCTATGGGGTGTCCTTATTACTCTCTACAACTGCCTGAAAGGAGGTTGTATATGGGATTCAGCCTCTTCCCCCAGGCAACAAGTGACAGGGTGAAAGGGCCTGTTTCAAGCTGCATCAAGAAAGGTTTAGTTTGGACACCAGGAGGAATTTCTCCACAGAAGGAGTGATTAGACATTGGAATGGGCTGACCAGGAAGGTGATGGAGTGACCATCCTGGGAGGTGTTTATAGAAGGATTCGACATGGCACTCAATGCCATGGTCTAGTTGTCAAGGTAGTGTTTGATCATAGGGTGGACTTAAAGATCTCCCAAGTCTTTTCCATCCTAACTAGCTTTGTGATTCTGTGTGATATGCAGTGACATTAACTGGTCCATGTCGCTCCGGTGAAAGGGCACTACATCCTTATTTCCACACACTCATTAGTGCTCATTTTATCAGAGTGAAGGTCCAGACAGAAATTTTCCCCTTGATTACAGCTGTCACTTCAGAAAGCATCTGTTAAGGGAAATGAAGCAATATTTAATCAGCTACTTAGATGTTTAAGTAATTTACTGTCCCTGCTGGCAGACAACCAGTATAACAAGGCAGAACTCTTGGTAAAATTCTGTGGATTATAACAAGGATAATAAAAATGTAGCAGGTTTTGCACAATCACAGTCACAGACATAGCACAAATGTTTTGTTCTTTGCAATATTATGAATGGTCCAATAATTTCTAAATTGAAAATGCTTTGGGTACATTCTACCTCAAGTCCGATTCTTGAAATAATAGAAAATAACTGCTCAAACCTTATTAAACCTGTTTACAAAACTTGTCACTATTACCAGGAGATCAGTGATTTCTTATTTGTTTAGTTCTTGTTGTCTCCTCTAAATGTTTGTCTTTTAAACAATTTACTTTTGCTTGACGCTTAACATTCCTAGATACTGACATCATGAAAACAATGAAATTAGTCTTACTTCTTTATTCCTCCTTTCTTCCAGGTTTTATCTTAATGGGATTTCTGAAACCTACTTTTGAACCTCTTCCCAATATCCAGGTAACTGCCACTGTACATAATTCATCAGATTACAAAAACCATTTCTCAGTACTTTCACAGCCCTGGAAATACTGGATTTCCATAGAGCACAGCAGGCTGTATGAATAGTCCTGTCATTTTTTTGGCTAGATGTACCAAGAAGTCTTCTTTTGGTTTGTACACTAGACAGCCACCTAGCTATTAAAAGACAGAGGTATCTCACACTTTAATGAGATTTGCATTTCTTGGGCCTGGTGCAGACCTTTGCCTACTTTCTCAGGTCTGCATGTGTAACCTTCTCACATGCACCTAGGCTATAACTTACTCAGCTTTGCTAATGATTCTCTCACTCAAGGCAAAATTGTGTTGGATACATGTGATTGCTTGTGGGTATTCGCAATACTAATGAGATAGTCCCAGAATGTCAGAAAATAGGGCTGCAAGGGGTGCCACAAGAGAGCTTCATGGCACCTTTTTCACTGAGAGCTGGCTGTTGTCCTAAGGAGCCCACTGTGCCCCTAGCAAAGCATCCCCCATTTTCTTGGGATAACCTCTAGCACTGCTGCACGACCCTGACTGCAAAGAAAATGTAAGGAGAGACGAATGAGGAATACTGTAAAAAGTCAAAGATCTGGAAATATATGCCTGGTTTTACGCAACAGCTCCCTGACCACCTCAGCTGTGACATCTACCTTGTCTTTATCCAGCTTTTTCGAGCACCCTACTGACAATGTAGGTAGCTGACAAAGCTTTTTAAAAGTAGTTGGTCTTGGGAAGGAGGTGTTAACTAAGTAAACCCTGCATTGTCTGCACTGACATTTTTAATGAAGCTGAAAAATGAACAAGGATATAAATCCAAGCTGTCTTGGCTGTGTTGTATGAGGGGAAAAAAAGGGCTGTGTATAAGTGAGACATAAATATGTTTTCCTCCAAATGCAAGACTTCTGACCAGAAGATGTAATTTGCTGAAAAGGAAGTGTTATTTTCCAGGTGCTTTTTGAAATATAGTTTAATAAAAAATTGAAGCAATAATGAAAATACTTCCTTGAAAAGTTAGTTTTCTTATGCCTTCATTGAATTGAAATAAAGGTATAAATATTGTTGTTCTTTTAAAATTGTAATTTTTAAAATTTTCGATCTTTCATCTCCAATGTGTATGCCAAATCCACTAAACCTGCATGGTCTTGGTAGCTATTAAAAGAAATACAGCAGTCAGTATCATTTTTTGACTTCAGCATAAACTTTTCATTCAAATATTCTGGCCCTAAGTATAAAGTGACAACTTCTATCATATAAAAACATAACACTTTATTATTTTGAGGGATTTTAATGGAAAACAGAAGAAACCTTGGAAATTTTCTCACTAATAATTTTATATTATAGTAAATTAAAATATTTCCCTCTTTATTCTGCTGTCGTTTTTTTCCTTTCCTCTCCCCTACAAACCAAGTTTTGCTAAACCACCACATCTGCTTCTGGGAATATCTTCTCACTATCTTGTATGAGACTAAGTGTCCCTCTTGAAGTACATTTCCAGAATGGAAAGAAAAATGGATCCATTAAAAATAGGTAAGACGGATTGACTAGATTTTTGTCAATGAAAATATTTCTGCATATTCCATGGTCATTTCGTAAGACATTTTTAGAACCATGACAAAATTCTGCAGGGTTTGACTGAAAAAAAAGTATATTAATGTATTTATGAGTCTTCAGTGACAAATAAAAACATGGGGTGAATTTTTTTTCCTACCAAATATTTTACGAGTCATAAAATAGCTAATACTTATCTGCAGTTTTTTTCTGAGAAGATACAGTTGCACAAGACCTGTTTTCTTCCCTTGAGTAATAAGACATAATTTATTAATGCCTTCAACTTTGATTTTATTCACCTCCATCCCTTAATGAAAAAAGCTGTTTTCAAAGCTCTGCAAAACTTTATTTGCTGCTTCACAAAGCTGTGTCTACCCTCCTCACCACCTCATTCTTTAGGGATATTCATCCTGGCCTTGATAGATTGACAGTTATTTTTTTCCTGGTGATTTTATTGTGTTACGAGTTATCAAGCTTATCAAGGACTGTGCTGTCAGTGAGATACACAACATCCCAGGGATCTTGCAACCAGGTGGCAGAAGAAAAGTGAACAAAACACAGTGATTTGTAACTGAAGGAGGAATTTCTACAATGTCTCTGATATCTCACAGAATTTATGCAATTGTGGCTTAGGGCAGAATTTTAAAAGGTTTTTTTGTTCACATAACCCCCCTCTTTCACGTCTGGCTCAAGACATAGCCTTTTCTCCCACCATTTTTGTGATGCAATAGCTACAAAACCTAAAATATCCTGGTTTGTCTGTTTATTTATTTTATGGTTTTGTAACAGGATGGTTCCTTGAGATACTGTATCTCCCCATCAGGGAAGCAGCCAAAGCAGTCAAACCATCGCTACCCTTACTCCAGTGCCTGCACAGTAGAGCCCACGCCCCACAGACCAGGAGCTCAAACAGGACACATCTGTCACTGTGCTCACACCACTGCCACGTCATGAGTGCGTGTCCTGGGAATGGCCTCCCGGGGTGGCCACATTGGCAAGAGAGATTTTTGAGCACTGCTTGGCTTGACACACCACAAGCTGTAAACAACAGGACCAAGCCAGGAATCCTTTTTCTGCTTTGGAAGTGGGCTGTTACTAATTTTGCAGCATGTCCATGTTTAGGACGCTTTTACTGTTTTCCTAAAAATCAGTTTTATTGCAAGTCTCAAATAGTCAAAGCCTGGCGGATGCTGCTGCCAGGGTGGAAGTGGGAGCAGGGACTAGAAGCATGCACAGAGAGCAGGAAATGCAGTGAGAGTGTGTGTTCACAGTCCTGTCAGAGTGCTGCAGTCCTCCCCTCTTGAAGCATCTCAGCTATGCCAGCCCTGCTTGTCTCTGCACCAGAGTTGCCAACTGGGCTAAATCACATGGTGACTTTGCGAGGCGGACAAATGTAGGTTAAAATGCACCGGCCAAGCTCATTTCCATTTGGATTTTACCCAAAGTCTCAGATAAAGGGCCTGAGCAATAATTTGATGCACTAATTAGCTCGTTAAAAAAGATTGTTATTTTGAGGTGCCTAAAGTTTTGTTTCAGAGGAGAAAAAGTCTGTGGCATATTTTGAAGAATTTTGTGAAGAAGCCTGTTGGAAGTGAGAATAAACAAACAAGCTCTTTCAAATTCCTGGAAATGGCTGAGAGACATGCTGTAAATTCTTTGAATTAGTAAAATAGACTGCAAGTGACCAAGCATGTAAAAGCGAGGCTAACATGTCACAGAGGACTACAGTTGGTTGACTACAGCATTTTAATTTTAACTTTTTTTTCTAAATATACTTTAGAATATAATATTTAATACATAATGCAGGAGCAGTGTACATTTTATTGTAAAAATCCTACACTGAAATAATACTAAAACTGCAGAATAAATTGGGGAAACCATAAGAAAATGTCAGCTGTCCGGATTTCATTTACTTCTGTTCATATAGCTTTAAGAACATTTAAGAATATTTTTATAAATACTATCTTTTGGTACTCTTTCCATGTGTGATCTCACATCTTGTTTACTACACATCATCCAAATTTGCACTGAGGAGTTGATTGTTAATTCTGAATAATTAATATTGTTACAGGATGTTGTCCAAAATTTTCTGGAATTATTGCCAAGAGTTAGCTTTCCAAGCTCTTATCAGTTAATTTGAAATAGTGAACCAGCAAATCCTGCTGGAATCATTAACAACATAACACTTTTGAAGCACTAATTGCTTATTTCGGTATCTGAATTAAGTCTGAAATCAAAAAAACACATGCTGGGGATGAACTGAGGAAATAATCTTCCCAGTTTTCAGGATTTAGTCCAGGCCATAAAACAGTTTTCATTTTTGTGAAGGGCCATCCATTTTTCACACTTACCCTCACTCTGAGCTGCAGAAGTATAAAATTGCAGTCCAGCAAACTCAGCGTGGAAGTGCTAACGAGGGCTTAACGCTGCCACAAGGACACCGCACTGGAGGCGAACTCATTCGTCTGCCAGCACTGACCATGCAGCGAGTCTCAAAGGTTTGTAGTGCTCAAAAGCAACAAAAAGAAGCAGATTAGGAAAACACTGCTGATCACTTATAATTGCATCCACGGGCTCAGCTCCTGGCCTGGTTTGCCTTTCCTTCATACCCCTGTGAAGGAGTAACTTGGCTTCGGTCAATGCAGTAAAACTGTTGTCAAAACAGCATATGTGAAGAATTCAATACCCATTTGAGGATGGGTAAGTAAAGAAAATAGAGAATGTACTGGCTATACCATGCAAGGACCTTATTGATTATCTGCTTAATATTAGCAGCAACTCATGAATTTGGGGGTTTGTCTAACTTTTCCATACTAGTAGCAGTTTGCTGCTCAGAAGTGCACAAGGAACTGCTTAGTCGTGTACATCCAGGAGCAGCTATACGAGTTCCAAGAACTGCAGAGAAACTGAAACAATCACAGTTTCACAATAAACAGCTCACAATAACAGCTATTTACTGTTTACTAGTGATTATTCTTCAGCTGAGTCCCTGGTTCTACTCGTCTCCTCTCCTGTCTAGGAGGGCAAAAAAACACTTCCTTCTGTTTTGACTGATGACTGCAAGGACACAGAGTGACAGTCATAGGAAAGGGCATGGCGTTCCCTGACCACATCCTAGCTAACCATATATTTGTGTTTTCCAGTCTTTGAAAGACTCTGAGAACAAAAAAACAAAAAAAACAAAAAAAAACAAAAAAAAACAAA
>VZRR01004098.1:0-10455 GCA_013398015.1 Oreocharis arfaki | reverse complement strand
AAAAAAAAAACAAAAAAAAAAGAGGAAAAAAACCAAACATTTCCACTTATCTTTTATTCATTCTCTTCTCATAAACACAGTGAAACAAGACTTTATTAGACATTATTAATTTTGCTGCTACTGCTTGCATGACTGAAGCACCTGCAGATCCCAAGTGAGATAGGAGTCAGCTGTGCTGGGTGTCGTACAGATAAAAATCTCTTGGAAGTGTTTGCTCCAAGCATTCACCAGCTGACTAGACACAAGAAACTACATGGGAGGGAAGCAGGCAGAAAAGAGGCAAAGAGGTGCTTGCTCAGGGTCACTCAACAAAGCAGTGGCACAGCTGGGAATAAACTCCAGGTATCCAGATGCTCAGAACTCTGCTCAGGCCAATACACTAAGCAGTTTTGCCAGCTAAAACAAACATCTTTTTTCATCTTTGACAAACTGCCAGCTACAGTGAAATGTGCTAATAAGATGTCCAAAAGCGGGTTTCACTCTTCAAATCCTTTTGAAAACAAAGCAAAACACAACACTCTTTTTTCTAATTGCCCAGTGTCACTCTTAACCATTTCAGATTTTAGGAAAAATTCATTTAAAAAAACAAAAAGAAGCAATTAATTACCTTTTATTTGCATATGACTACTGGAAGCAGAATACAATTCTCAAGGATTGTTTCTGCCACTTCTTTAAAGTGCACATAAACTAACTCTGCTGGTTAAATGGTAGATACCAACAATTAGGGTGGATGACTTGAGAGAACCCTGTACCAAATAAAGTATTCATTTGAAGGGAACGCATCTTGTTCAAATAATATGCCCAGCAGTAACTACCTGGTTTATCACACCAGTTACCTTCTGATGTTCACCGAGAAGTTTTACACCAGCTGTAAAGCACATTGCAAAACTTCCTCGTATTAAATCTTGTCAGCAAGACTCTGTTTCGGCTCCAAATATGCTAGGCAGAAAAAAAGTCAGCACAGCAGAAAAATACTTCCCTGTGCTGGAAAAAAAAAAAGAAAAAAAAAAAAAAAAGAGAGAATAAAAATAAAAGAAGAAATCCAGAAGCTCTTTTTTATAGGCATTCTAATTGTAGCTTCAAGAATGGAATAGAGAACCACCTTAAGACTCTGAGTTGCAGTACAGCGGGGTTTTTTTAATGTCGCTTTTTCACAACCTTAAATCATCATGGCCATTGGACACTGATTCACAGCTATAAACTACTTCCAGTGTTTACATTAGCATTTTTGAAAGAAATGCATATCTCAGGCCAGCAGATCAAATACATCACTGCCTACAGGAACTGAAGTGAAGCGAGTGTGCATTGTATCTAAACAAGGCCTGCAGGAATATAAAGCAAGCAAAACTTTGAAAAGTTACACCCAAAAAAACTGCACACAAACACAAGAGCAAGGATGGGAAAAGGTTATATGGTGAGTTTTTTTGTATACAGCAATGAATGTGATAGAACTAGGTCTCTCTGTCTTTACGGAAGTAAAAGACCACTTCATGGGGTAAGGAAAGGCATTTTTCATTTCAGCTCATTAAACTATATAGAGCACAAGTGAGGCTCTGTGATTTATTTCAGAATTGTATGAGCTAGGGCAGGAGGTGAAGACAGATTTTCCCAAGAGAAAGGGAACTTTGGGATACTCCTGTTTTCAGTGTGATGGTTCTCTGTGTGCTATTGAACTGGAACATCAGCTCTTGTGCCCGGGCTCAGCACTTATGAGGGTTGCAGGGCAAGAGGGCACAGAGCCAAGGGAAGCAAACTCCTCTCCCAGGACGGCAGCAAGTGCCCTGCAATTGCCTCCTGTATCCCAGCAGCTGAAACAACCTGCGTGCTCTCATAGGTGGAAATCCTTCTCCGCCAGTCCTCAGGTCCTGCTCCCCCGCCTCTTGTCTCATTTATGCCGTGCCTCTTGCTCAAATAGCTTCCTGCTTCCACCGCCAAATGACACTCATTCCACTGCAAATGGCCCCTTTGAAGCTGCAGAGGAGGGGCCTGGATTTTATCCGTGGCACAGAATCCTAGCATAACTTTAACCCTCTTTCTTTCTTTTTTTTTTTTTTTGGGGGGGAGGGGGTGCAAGGGGGAGGAGAGGAGAAGCATTAGTTACTGAACACAAGAGGAAGAAAAAAATACAAAAATACAACATTTCAATCTCCAGTCATCAATCATCACATTAATAAAGGACTTCCCAGAAAAATAAAGAGGAGCTGCTACTGCATCTGCTCGTCCTTGTATGCAGTTGTCCCACCAGCCTGAGATTTCCACAGCTATGTCACTGTTTAGCCAAAGGCTCTTGCTTTCAAGGTCAATTATCCCACGGCCATGTGGCAGAGAGCTCTGAAGGAACTACTCTGGTCCGACTCCTACATTTCATGCCTACCTGTGGAGGAAAGGGAAGTGAAACTGTTAATTGGTTGTCAATCAGGATGAAAACATTATTCCTTTGGCTTACTAGATGTTCGCACATCAAAAAGCTTAAATGGCATTGGTTTTTTTTTTTTCATTAAACAAATAAAAAAAGTTCTTGTGGAATGCCTTGAAGTCCAGAAAACCAGAGTATCTTGGTTTGAGTTTGAGGATATATTTTTTTTCTCTAATGACATTAAATAAAATTAAATGTTTTTCTGAAATGTGAAATCATTCCAGTTCTCAACTGGCAATATATAATTTTAAAAATGTGTCAAAGTCAGTCACAGGGAATTTTTGGAATGTTTACATTTGTTAAGGAAAGATTTGGCATAACACATTCTTGAAATGTTTTTATTTCACTAAATCTAGCTCTTTACCCAAAAGAAAAAAAATAAATTGGTGAAAGTAACTTTCACTGAGCTCAGATTACAGATGGCTCTTGGGCTATGCAGCTTACATTAAACGAAAAATAGCCTTAAACTGTAGTTCAGGTCATTGCTTAGTCTACATGTCTCTCAGTCTCCTTTTAACTCCTGCCATGTTTCTCAGATTAATAAGAGTGGACTCTTCCATTCAAAGCCCAACACAAATTCTACCACAGGTACAGGTTTTCAAACGCAAACTGGAATCATATCATGTCCACCCTAATATGTCTCTTTTAATGTTTTTAAAGTTGCTCACTGGGACCATACAAGAAATTTTTACAAAGAAAATTTCACACAACCCATAAAGCCATAATTAACAATTAGCACTGAGAAGGCACAGGCTAGCATATTCTGTATGAGCAGAGATATTTCTGTTGAAAAATTATTAAAAAAAAAACCAAAACCAAAAACAACAACCAAAAAAAACCCAAAAACTAAACCAAAACAAAACAAACCCCTGAAAACCAAAAAACCCCACCAAAAACAACAAAACAAAACAAAAAAAAAAAAAAACAAAAAACCCCCACAAAAAAAAAAAAAAACAAAAAACCCCCACAAAAAAAAAAAAAAACAAAAAACCCCCACAAAAAAAAAAAAAAACAAAAAACCCGTAACAGAAAAACTCCCAACTCTCCAAACTGAAAGATTACAATATATAGCACTAGAGACCTAGTTTTTCAATTCATGGGAAAACCAAATAAAATGCATTACGAGCCTCCTTAAGAAAATACATTATGTTTTCAACATAAACTATATAAAGTGAGCTCTCTCCAGTGTGTTACACGTTGGAAACCTTTAAAATTTCTCTTATAGTTTCACGCAATTTATTTCTTATAAACTAATCTTCTACTTCCTCTTCCAGCATGAAAAAACGCTGTATTGCTGTGCTGTTTGGTTTAGCAACGACAAAAAGCCACAGACAACATCCAGTAAGTATAAAAAGCAAATTTTATATTTTCGTATCCAAAATATAAAATTGTGCTGGAATGCACACGCACTCTTTTTTTCACATGAAATCATCTTCTTGAATCTCAGTCTCCTTTCACGAAGATCTTGTCTCATTGTCTTTAATCCGAAATACAATCGTTTCTGTTTGTTACACACTCAAGCTCCATGCACTACCTGGTAGGTTATTTGCTTATCTACACGACCTAAGTAAACTATTCCAAGCATGTCAAAAGATCATCAACGAGCTAGTGACAATGCTAACTATTTTTTTTGTTTGCTCCAGCTCTTTGGACTAGTTTGGAATGCTAATCCTTTCCTCAGCAGATACTGCGCGTGGAGGAGGTTCAGCAAAGGTGGGAACATGGAGTCTAGCAAACGGCAACGGCACAAGGACCTAACAAAGATAAAACCAGGACCATCAGAAAGAAGGTGGCACAAAGGTTTTACTTCAAATTTTCATTTGAGAAGACAGGCTGAGGTGCTCACGGTTTAGGCTCCAGACTGGTTTTGGCACCTATTAGCAAAAAGGCCTACTGACTCAATGGTATTTTTGGGGAACTCCTAAATCACTTAGAATAGACTGCAATATAAAAATTCTCCAGTGCATAAATCTACGAGGTCTGATAAGATGCATCCCAGAGTCCTGAGAGAATTGGCGGATGTAATTGCAAGTCACTCTCCGTGATATTCGAAAAGCCAAGGCAGTCAGGGGAAATACCAGGTGACTGGAAAAGGGGAAAAATTGCACCCATTGCTGAAAAAGATAGAAAGGAGGGTCCTGGGAACTACCAGCCTGTCAGCCTCCCCTTTCTGCCTGGAAAGATCATGGAACAGATTCTCCTAAAAGCTGTGTTACGGCATGTGAACAACCGGGAAGTGATTTGGGACAGCCATCACAGCTTCACCAAGGGCAAGACCTGCCTGGCCAATCTAGTGGCTTTCTATGTTGGAGGGACTCCATCAGCAGATAAGAGTTACAGATGTTATTTATCTGGACTCCTGTAAAGCCTTTGACATGGTCACCCACAGCATCCTTCTCCATACATTGGAGAGAGATGGATTTGGTGAGTGGATGGTTAGATTGATAAGAAAGTTGTGTCCTTAAGTGCCAGTCTGAGAAACCCAATGCAGAAATTTGAGCCTTTCATTTAAGAACCAGTAGCTTCATAATTTCTCTAAACTGCAGTTACCAGAGAAATTAACCCTCCTGTTTAACATTTAAAAAAATTTCTAACATTTAACTGAAAATCAAAGCTTAATTTAGTATTTTGACCAATGCTGTGCTAGATAGTAATTTCTATTGTGTGAGTTTCATGGTATATTTAAGATGTCTGGGACAAAAAACCACGGTGTTGGTAAGACTTTGCAGTTGGTATGATGATACGTAATAAATATTGTAATTACATTTTTCAGCCACCATTTTTCTATTTCCTTTATGAAAGGAACTATAGATGGAAAAAGAAAGAAAAGTTGCACTCCAATACGTGATCATGAGCTTTCATAATGAGTTTTTAATTTATTGATGTGGCATCATGTTCTCCTTCTATTAATTGTCTTCTCATCCCTTAAGTTAAATGATTTGTCCGGATACATCAAAATTCGGAGAAATCTTAGTGACTGAGAAAACTCAGATATTACTAAAGAAGAGTGGCTTCAGTTTGCAAAAGTACTGATTTTAAAATTTAATGAGATAGAATGAAACTTCTGGATAAGTTCTGATTTTATCAGAGCAAGTGATCTATCCCTATGTATCAGCAGTGATGACCTCTAATCTCGCTAATAAAATACTTGTTTACAGAAAAGCTATATCCAGGATTTAGCATAATTGACCACAGTATTTACAGCGAGGTGAATATTTATGTTTAATTTGGAAAACTTTTAATAGTTTTTCTGTGAACATAGGTAGTTTAAGCCTTCAACCTCCAAATGTGCATGTTTTCAAGAGACTAACCTGTAAAGGCAGAGGCAGGGCTTAAGAGCCGTTGTATCTGTTTGCATGTCCAGAACCGCACAGTTCCTGTCATGCAAGTCCATGCGCCCAGGGGAGGTGTTAGCCTGGTGTCAGAGGAAGGCAAAGGTTGCAGAATAGGTTTCCATCTGAGGCAGAGGCAGAGCATGTTTACCCTGGCCCGCATGCCTTGTCCTTGCCCTGCAGGCACTGATCACTTCCTTAGCTGCAAGAAGCAATTCAGACTGCCCACCCTGCCAGAGTCGTGTAGGTATTCCCACAGAAGATTGGTTTTGAGCTATATGCGAGCAATATCCATTTCCATACCAAGCTAAGACCATTTCAAAACAGTAGCCTAGAGAAGCTGGTATCCTCCAACTGGGAAGCCCCTCAGCCCTTCACACCCCAAATTCTCAATTGCATTCGTCAGTTGAGGAGTCTGTATGAAAGCCCATACAAAAAAGAGTGAAATTTTCCTGCCCTTTAATGCGTTGTAGGCAGGAATAACCACACAGAATGTGTCAGGTGCTAAACTAATGGCTGGACCCAATGATCTAAGAGAATTTCCAATGATTTTATGACTTTTTTTTTTCTTCCAAGTGATTATTATAACACTATAGAATGGTTCGAGTTGGAAAGGACCCTTAAAGATCATCTTGTTCCAACCCCCTGCCATGGGCACGAACACCTTGCACTAGACCAGCTTGCTCAAAGCCTCATGCAATCTGGCCTTGAATACTTGTACAGATTTCCTTTAAAATTCAGAGCTCGAGTAAGAGGTGGTTTCTCTTTCTTTTGGCCTGACTGCTTCTATGCTAACATTCTTGGTTGCCTGATAGGAAATGGTTCCAAAATCCTCACTGTAAGTGGGGATTTAGTTAATGTCCTATGCCCTATCTTCTCTGTGCTAAGAATTACAGACTTGTGGCATTTTAGCAATATGTGTAAGGCTGGAGAACAAAAAACGGTGTTTGACTGTTTATATTTCCAAACAATGCATGTCTATGAATAAGCATGTATTTCTCTCTAAATTTAATCTTTTGCTATTAATCATATAATAGGATCCTCAACATTAATTTTGTTTAGGGCTAATGAAAAAAAAATCAGCTTTATTAAATTGATTGATTACTCTGAATGTGCTTTTACAAAATAAAAGCCAGACAAAAACTATGGCGTTCTACAAACCAAGTTCTGCCCACTTGAGGCTCAAAAACGAGAAGCCAGTCAGTGCAGATTGTGAAATTAGTTCTGGTAAAAGTAGTTTTCTAATTTCTTGTACTCTTAAACTAGAATACTTGATGGCTGTCTGAGCTGAATCTTGCAGAGATTCCTGTAGCCCCAAAGCTTCTTTTATACTTTCAAGAACCTCAGTTAGACATCAGCTACATTAAACTCCATTTATAGAGGTGTCATGGCCCAGAAAAATAAGCCATTTTCAGAAATCTTCAGATTTAAGTCTCAAAGTGGAATGATTGTTTTCAGGGGAAAGAAATGTCAGCTTTCAATTTGTCCTTATTCAAACAGGGGAAAAACAGTATAATATCCCTTTTCATTGTGATTCCGAATACCAAGAGTTCGACTAACTACCAGCAGAGTGAAAGGCCACTGAATATTATTTTATTGTTGCCTCTTTACTATAATTTTCACAGAATCTCAGCCATTTAGAGATGAAATGCAGGTTTGAAGACCTTCAGCCATGAACAAGTCGCCTTCAGACCCTAACACATTTAGCGTAAAACCTCTGCACCTCTCAAGCCCTGACAAGGGGGCTTGAGATCCTTTCTTAATGCAAGCATGAAAGCTTACTGCAACACCTCATCATTTCAAGGTGAGTTAAGTAAACTGCCTTATGTCAGAAGGTTTGCTGTCTGGCCTTGAATCAGGTTTGTTTTGGTTTATTTGTCTGTCTGAGCAGTTTGCTACTTTTTTACCAGCAAATGGGTATGGGGGCCCCAGTAACATTTTTGGAGAGGCTGTTCACAGCTGTTCCCCTAGCCCACTGCAGCTGGACAGTAGAGGAGACCCCACTACTGCGCAGAGGTCCTCATCTGTGGGGGACAGGGGTCTCAGGCACCATGACTATCTGGCCCCCAACCATATAAAAACCACCCCTCCCTCAGTGCGAGCGGCCGGCACCAAGATGTGGGGGAAATACTCACAAAAAGAAATTGTCTTTCTCAGGACCTTGAGTGAGAGCCTGAAAGGATACAAGCAAGGCTAAGATTCACTGATTTAAATCTGATTTGGGCAGCCAATAGTTGGCGCTGCTCTGGGAGGAAAGAAATTTTATTTCATATTTGTGGAAATGCAATCTATGTTTCTTCATTGTGAGAGTACTTAATTTTAAAATAAACAGATCAGAATGGTTTGAGAAACAAGGTGAGAACATGCTTTCTCAATAAATAAACAGAGCAGTGGGGATATGACTTGATGTGACTTTTCCTAATGGAATGCGATTTTGACTCTAAACAGCAAATCGGACTTGTCAGATGATAAAGGTTAGCCGTGCTGTTAAATACTATCACTCTTTTGGCTAGTGTTAAATATATCTGCTGCATAAAACAAACTATATAAGATGGATAAGAAAAAGCATTAAAAATACTCTCAAGCTATCTTTTGTAGGAGCCTGAATGCCACCAAGCACTCCACTAAAGAGCCAGTCTTTGTGGGAACACTGAACCCTCGTGAGGGTTTGTGAGTCTTGTGAATCTTAAATAAGTTGTTTTATTAGGAAAGAGACGGAACCTTTTCCATGTCAATGTTTTAAGTAATAGTTCTGAGAGTATTGCCAAACACACCTTTCAACAAATGAGTCACTAAGTACACCAGAGGTTGGTTCCTGCAGAACAAAAGAGAAGCTGTGACATTTTAACGAAGTTTTACTTTTTTGTTTGGGCTAGACCCATGCCTGGTCACAAAACACTTTCACATCTAGCATGCAAATTTTCTTTCTCACCATGATTCCAAATGATATAAATTATAGTTCTTTACATCAAGCTTCCACTCTTCTGAAACACTGAGCTTCTCTTGATTTGGCTAGCAGAGAGCCCGCAATGTAACGAATAAACTTCATTCCCTAAGCTGTACTGACATCATCCTGGCTAAAAAAAACAAGGAAGTAGGCTAATCAGAGATCTTCTGATTTATATTCTGTAATGAATACAAAGGGGCAGAAACCAAGGTCTTTTAAATGGAAACTGTCAGCAAAAAAGAAAACAGAAGAGAATTATTTTGGGAGGTGGCCAAGAAAGAGCAAAAGGGTCATGGGGGAAGAGGGGATACTAGAAAATGAAGGAGTGATCTGAGAGATAATATATACTACTGCAATATTGTTCCACCTGGTAATGTTATGAGCTCAAAATATCATGCCAGTCAGACTTGAGAAAGGAATAATGAAAAAGTAGAAATAACTTATTTTTGATTTTGGGTCTGAATTTTGTAACATTTTTTTTGGGCCCAAAAGAACATTCACTCAGAGAAAATACTAACCAAGTTAAAAAAAAAAATCATAATAACTTGAGGTTGAAGAAGACTCTTCCATCTATTGAGCATTCTTTTTCAATGTCTCTAAATATATTTATTAGACATTTTAATTTCTGAAGGCAGAATCTTAACTGCTTTCAAAATTTTTGCTTGTTTTGTTTTGTTTTGTTTTTGGTTTTTTATTTTTAGAAAAACAATTCATTTGGATCACTTTGAAACCTAAGCTTAGCATACTGGTGCTGTCAAAACTTTTTTCTCCATAAAAGGGTCACATCTGTACTCATTTAAGGGTAGGATTTACCGAAAGGAAAATTGAAATCCTTTGTTTCTAATGTAGGTTGAAATTCTGAACACAGAATTAGCCCCACTGTGACTGGCACAGAGCTGACTGCAGGTACACAGCCCAGGAATCTTCTCCCACTAGGATACTTCACTGTTCCTCACACCTATCTGCAGGGATCCTGCTGGACCATTATCATTTCCTGTTCAAGTGCAAATCTTGAAGAGGTGTGGCTGAAGCTACCTTTCCTCCATTGTGAAGGAGGACATTAATCCTTAAGAGAGGCATCTCTGTGTGACCAGAAGTGTGTCTGAGGGGGCATGAAGTGGGAGACATAAACTTGCTCTTGTGACCCAATGACAGAGAAATTTCACTGGCAAGAGAATCATGGAATCACAGGCTGGGTCAGGCTGGAAGGGAAGACAGTGGATCATCTGATCCAGCCCCTCTGCTCAAGCAGGGTCATCCTAGACCACACGGCACAGGATTGTGTCCAGGTAGTTCCTGGATATCTCCACTGAGCAAGACTCCACAGCATCTCTGGGCAGCCTGTTCCAGTGCTTGGTCACCTGCACAGTAATGTTTTTCCTCATGTTCGGGTGGAACTTCCTCTGCATCAGTTTCTGCCCATTGGCTCTTGTCCCATTGCTTGGCACCACTGAGCAGAGCCTAACTCCATCCTCTTGGCACCTTCCCTTCAGATACTGACAGACACTGATGATGTCCCCTCTCAGTCATCTCTTCTCAAGGCTGAACAGGCCCAGCCCCCTCAGACTTTCCTGAGGCATCTGTAATCACATGGATCCAGGAGTTAGGATTTTACAAAATTGTTTTAACTTGATAAAAGAGAACTACTTCTTCTTCATCCTGGTGCCTTCTGCATGGTTTGTCTCCTGATGCAGATCCTCAACTGCACTAGCTGACCTGCCGTGAAGTAGCGTCTCCCACTGTGGCACTGCACCCCCTCT
>VZRR01004080.1:0-32473 GCA_013398015.1 Oreocharis arfaki | reverse complement strand
TGTCTGTGTGCTATGTGCTCTGTCTGTGTGCTGTGTGCTCTGCGTGTGTGCTGTGTCTCTGTGTGCTGTGTGCTCTGTGTCTCTGTGTGCACATGTGCTGTGTGCTGTGTGGCTGTGTGTGTGCTGTCTGTGTGCTGTGTCTGTGTGCTGTGTCTCTGTGTGTCCATGTGCTGTGTGTCTCTGTGCTGTGTCTGTGTCTCTGTGTGTCTGTGCTGTNCTCTGTGTCTCTGTGTCTCTGTGCCGTGTGTGTATGCTGTGTGTCTCTGTGTGTCTCTGTGTGTGCTGTGTCTGTGTGCTGTGCGCTCTATGTGCTGCCCGAGGGCCCCCCCGCGGGTGGGTGAATGTGTGTGGAGCCGCCCTGGGGTGTGGCAGCCCCGGCAGCGCCTTTAAAAGCGGCTCTGAGCTGGGGTGATATTGGAGAGAGGCACCCACGAGGACACCCTGCTGAGCCCCAGAACCCACAGGTGAGTCTCACAGGGCTCTGGCACTGTCCAGAAGTAACTTGGGGACCAGCTGGGAGAGAGAGATGCTCTTGAAGAGCACATGGGAGGGACAAAGCAACTTAGAGACCCACTGGGAGGGACAGAGGGGACCTGGGGCCTTGCCATGCCCTGGGGATAAGAACCCTGCTCCGTGACTGTGGGAGTTCAAGGAGGAGCTGGATGATGCTCTTGGCCATGTGCTTTAGTTTTCAGTATCCTTGCAAGGAGCAAGGAGTGGGATACAATCATTATGGATCCCTCTGCCATGACTCTGATTCCAAGGGAATTGGGCACCAGCCAAGAGAGAGGGATGGAGACCTGGGGAGAAGATGGAAGGGATGGAGGGGACCTGGGGACCCAAAGGGAGGGACAGAGGGGACTGTGAACTGGCCACAGCCTGGGGCTGAGTGCCCAGGCCGCCCTCACCACAGGCTGAGCCTGTCCCAGTTCGGGGGCTGCAGCTCCCCCACTTCCCCACCCCTGTTCAGTCTCTCCACAGCCATGAAGGTGACGCTGTGCCTCGGTGTCCTCCTCGCCCTCGCAGTGACCGCCTGCCAGTGCCGGCCAGCAGCAGAGGCACCGGGCACCATGGGGGACCCCTACCAGCACCTCTCCAGCCTGGTCCGGCGGGACTGGCCCAAGTACCTGTCCCAGGAGCAGCAGCACCTCTTGTCCCAGTTCCTGCCCCACATCCTCACAGGTACTGGGAGCTCAGGGTGGGCAGCCCTCAGGGGGCACAGCCTGGCCCCTGTGCCACCTCTAATTCCTGCCTTTGCCCTGGCAGAGCTAAACAACCACGAGGCCTTTGTGCACGAGGGCGAGGGGATGGAGGCTTTGCACGACCACTACTACCCCGACTGGATGGACTTCGGCCGCCGCAGTGCTGAGGACGAGGCCGGTGCTGCGTAGCCGCTGGGCTGGACTGGCCATGCAGAGCACCTGCACACTCAGTGCACGTCCCTCACCACAATAAAACTCTGGCACTACGGCCTCTGCACTCCGGGCTGTGCTGGGGAGAGCCTGGGAGGGGGGGCAGCGGGGATTTGCCCCCAGCCCCACAGGGGCACACGGGGCAGAGACCGAACTGCGCACGGCGGCAAACACAGAACGTGGCAGCAGACACAGCACGCACAAGCTGCTCTGTGAATTCACATTTATTTACCAGGGGATGGAACACAGCTTGGAGGGAGGGACACGGCCAGGGGGAGCAACAGCTGCACCCCCAGAAACATCCCAAGCTGTGGGTGCTGCTACTATTGCTATTCAGTGGGCAGGAAAGAGTTAAACCACCATTCCCCTTAAAAGCCCGTCCAGTCCAGGTGGCTGGCCGGGGGCCCAGCCAGGGTGCAGGGGTCTTCCCCTGCCCCCAGCGGGTTGCCCCAGGACCCACCCGAGCCCAGACTGAGCACTGCCCTTCTCTGCAGCATCTGGACAGCCCCAAAGGGCCCGGCTGCCCCTCGCTCCGCAGACGGGCTCAGCAGAAGCAGGAACAGTTTTTATGGCCAGAAACTGGCTCCTGTGGAGGGTCCATACACCCCAGCAGGGACAGGGCCAGCCAGCACCCCCTGTACCCCCCCACACATGGGAAGCAGTGCCAGGTTCTGTCCTTGCAGCCAGGGCAAGGCCCCCCATGCTGGTGCCAGGAGCGCTGACGGACCTGGGGCAGCACCAGCAGCTGAGGCTGAAGCTTGTCCTGTCTCCATTCCCCCGTGGATGGGTGAGGAAGAGGATGCGTCTCACCTTGAGCCTGGGGGCTCTGCAGCAGCGTCACTTCTGGGTGCCCCGAGCACCTCTGGGCCCTGGCCAGGCATAGGATGTCTCCCCTCTGGCCACCACCTTGTCCAGCCCTAGGCGCTGCAACTTCTCCACCAAGTTCCAGCTGAAGATGCTGCTCCTGGGTGGGGGTCCATCCTGACCCCTGGGCACAGGGGAGGGCTGGGGCTCAGAGTTCTGAGGGTCCTGGGAGTGGAGTGAGGGGGCCCACCGTGATCCAGTCCTGGGTGCCAAGTGGGAATCTTGCCCCAGCAAGAGCCTGAAGAGTCCCATGGGGGTGCTCGGGGGTCCAGGGCCAAGCGCCAGTGTGGGGGGAGTCTGTTCTGGTGAGGGGCTGCTGAGGCTCAGCCCCTCAAAGGGCCCACAAGAAGGCACGACGGCATGATACAGACTGGAGGGGAAGAGAGAGCAGAAGTGGGGATCAGTTGGGGGGCCCAGTCCTGGGGGATGCTGCTGAAGGGGCCAGGCAGGGCTGCAGGCAGAGCAGGACCCCCTTTCCTCCTTCACCTAACGAGCCTTGGGCTACAGGAGCCCCCCGTGCTGCAAACTGCTCAAGCACCCCAAAGCTCAGAGGGGAGTGCTGGGGGCTGCTCCTCAGCAGCCAGGAGAGATTGGGACACAGCCACTGCCCCACAAGCAGTTCCAGGCACCAGGGTTTTGTCTAACAGTGAACTCCAGCTCACACCAACCCCCAACGAGCCTTGGGGGGCTCATTAGGGCTAATCACCGGTGCTCATTAATGAAGGCACAGCCCAGCACCCGGCTGGGAAAAGCTCCTGGCTGCTGCCCAAGCGTGGAGAGAGGAAAGCTGTGTCCGTTCCTCAGAGTGCCAGGAGCACTCGTTGCTCTGTGCCCGGGGTGCTGCGCCCCTGGGCGAGCCCACCCGAGGAAGGCTCTCCATCCATCAGGGTGCTGCAGTGCTGAGGAGGGGGCTGGTCCCAGCCCCGGGCACACAGACACCCCAGCAGCCAGATTTGGGGGTGTTTCTAATGCTGGCCTCTCAGAGCATCAGGGGCTGCAGGTGGCCCCCGGCCTGCCACTTCCTCGAGCTGCAGGGAGCCAGGCAATGGGGGCAGGAGGAGAGAGCTCGGGGGGCACAGCGGGGCCGGGGGCTGGTGCAGGCAGCGCAGGCGGCGGGGGCCACACGCCTTACCTGGGTGTCACCGTGGTGATCGCAGAGGTGGGGTGGAGGATGTGGCAGGTGGTGATGGTGAAGGTAGACGGGGTCTGGGGGAGGTTGTTAACAGAGAGGAACACTGGAAGGGATAGGAGACAAGGGGTCAATGGGGAGGGGGGCGGGACACAGGCGGAGGGCAGGGCGGGGGGCAGGGCGGAGGGCAGGAGAGCCAAAGCTGGGCTGGAAGCTGCATGCGCGGGGCACAGCTCCAGCAGAAGCTGAGGTCTGGTGCCTGCTCAGAGGGGGCAGCGAGCACAGGTGGGACCAGGAGATGCCGTCTGTCCCAGACCTGCCCCTTCCAGGCAGCCGCGGGGCAGCAGGGGCTCCCCAGGGTGATGGCGAGGGCTCATCCCGCCGGGGCTGCCCGAGAACGGCCCTTGCGCAGCTGCAGGCGGAGCATCCCCGCGGGGACAGCGGGGTGGCAGGGACAGGCTGCTGCAAGAGGGGAGGGCACGGCGGGAGGCGAGGGGCAGCCTCGACAGGAGGACAGGGGCATCGCGGGGGCTGCGTCCCCTCCGTCCCCTCGCCCCACGCTCACCCCTGGGGCGCTCCTTGGCTTTGGCGGGTGTTGAGGTAGGGAGCAGCTGGAAGGAGCTGGCGTCCACATCGTCCTCCTCCAGGTCATTGAGGCTGTACACCTCCTCCAGGTCGATGTCCAGCTGCTTGAAGTCTTTGGTGAGCACCCCGGGACGGGGCACCAGGATCCCGCCCAGGTTGGGCTGTGCCAGCTGCTGCCAGTGGTGGAGTGTCACAGAGCCTGGGGGGACACAGCCGGGGGAACTCAGGTGGAGGCGATGGACCCTCAGAGCACCTGCAGCTCTGCACCCCCTCTGCCCCTCACCTTCCAGTGGCTTCACAATCTGCAGTTTGTCGGGTAAGTAGGTGAGGGAGCCGAGGGAGAAGTTGGAGCCAGCGGTGAGCTCCGATCCCTCCGAGTAGTTGGTGCCAGTGGAGACGATGCTGCCCTCGGGGGTGAGGAAGCCGCTGGAGCTCGCCCCATCTCTCAGCCGCCAGAGCTTGCGCTCCCGCTCGGCCTCGAAGAAGGAGCGCTCCTCGGAGACGTGGCTCTGCTGCCGCAGCGACAGCCGCTCCACCGCCGCCTCCAGGTCCTGCCGGCCCGGGGCTGCCCGGGAGTCCTCGCTGGCCCCCTCGGCCCTGCTGGCGGGCACAGCGTTAGGGTGCCCGGGGCTGCAGTCCCGCACTGCACCTCAGGCTGTGCTGAGCGGCAGTCGGGCCCTGCCCTCCCTGCCCCAGGCTGGTTCCTGCTCTGGTGTGACCAGCAGTTCCCCAGCTCCTGTGCGGGGGCAGCCGCTGTCCCACCCGGCCCCATTTCCCCTCCACCCCGGCGCTCACCGGGCATCGTCCGAGCCGGAGCAGCTGGTGTGGGGGGTGCTGGCCCCCCCAGAGTGGGCAGCTGACAACGGCTTGGAGCCTGGAGCATGGTGGGGAGACTCAGAGCAAGACCTGGCTTTGGCTGCCTGGTTCACGGCCTTCACCGTCTCGAAGACGCGCTGGTAGCTCCTGCGGGCAGGAAGCGGGTGGGGGTGAGCTGGGCCCCGTCCCATGGCACAGCACGAGCCACCGATGACAGCACTCACCTGTAGTCCGAGGAGGAGCTGTCTGTCCTCTTCCTCATCATCCCCTTGATCTCAGCCGCCAGAGAGTCCTGGGGACAGGGGTACGCAATGTCAGTAGAGGGGAGGGCAGGGACCCCCACCCTGCCGCCCAGCCCCCCGCGCTCACCACGGGCAGCAGACTGGCCGCGCTGTAGCGGCTGACGGTGCTGTTGGGCAGGCTGCGGCTCCGCAGGCTCTTCACCTCCTCCTGGGCTTCCTGCAGCATCCCGCCGCACTCCGCGTACTTCTCCTGCAGATCCCGCAGCTGCGGGGACACGGGCACAGCTCGAGCACGGCCCCGGGGGCAGCGGTGCAGGACCCCCCACCAGGCCGGGCACCCACGGCTTCCCCCGGGCTCACCTCCATCCGGAGCTGCTGCTGCACCTCCTTCGCCGCGGTCAGGTGCTGCTGGAGCTCCTCCACCTCGGAGCCGTACTGCGGGCAGGAGCGGCCAGGTCAGGGCGCTGTGTCCGCACCCCCCTCCCCCCGGCAGGGGCAGGGCACCCTCACCGTGCGACACTTCTGCTGCAGGTCCGCGACCTGCGCCAGGAGCCGGGTGATCTCCTCCTGCTGCCGCGCCGCGTCCTCCGCCCTGTGCGCCAGCTCCTCCGACAGGTGAACGACCTGCTGGCTCGCTTCGGCTGGGGGAGGGCCGGGGTCCGTCACCGCCAGGGCACGGGCCCCAGCCCCAGCCCACGCAGCTGGGCAGTGCCTGCTGGGCAGTGCCTGCAGACCCCCCGGCCCTACGTACAAAACTGCTCCACGCAGTCAATCATCAGCTGCTGCTCCTGATCCTCGTACTGGCAGGTCTCCGTGGCGATATTGGTGGCCTGGGGGAGAGGGTTGGAGGGGCTGAGCGTGACAGGCAGGACCTCCTGTCTCCCCCGGGGGCAGCTCGGGTCCCCCCATTGAGAGCAGGGCATAGGTGGGCACTGAGGGGCATCCGCCAGCTGGCTCTGCTCACCTCCATGCGGAGCTTCTGGTTCTCCTCCTCCAGGCACTTGAGCTTCTGCTGCAAGGTGTCGTACTGAAAGTACTGCTGCAGGGACAGCGAGGACTCGTTCCTGCGCAGCCTGGGGACAGCAGGGATGGCACTGAGCACCCGCAGTGCGGGCAGGATGGGGCTGCCCACCCAGGCCCCTGCCCACCCCCCCAGCTCCCAGGCATCTCAGCAGCCAAGCTCTGTGGGGTTGGACCCACAGCCACCAAGGGAGGGAGGGAAGTGTGGCCAGTGCTGCCCTAGGGATGGTGATGGCTCCTGCCCAACACCTTCGCACAACCCACAGGAACAGTTCTGCCCCAGGTGAGCTGCAGGACAGGGACTCCCACTCACGGTGTGGAGGGGGTGGTGGCGGGCTCGCTCTCCTCCGTTGTGGTGGTGTAGAAATGGAGAAGGTCATCCCGCATGGAGACCTCATGGCGCAGCTGCGCAATCTGGAGGGACAAAGTGCTTCAGGACACGGCCAAGCGAACCACAGCTGCCCCCAGGCGGGCATGCAGGGGGCCAAGGCCTAGACCTGTGCCCAGGAGCTGTTACCTCCTCTTTGGCCAGTTCCAGCTGCTCCTCCAGCAGCTCATTGCGCTCGGTCAGGCTCCGGTTCTGCTTCAACAGGGACTGTCCAATGCGTGCTGCTAACTCCAGGTCCCGCTCTTTCTGCAAGGGGCAGGTCTGCCTCAGCTGGGACTCATCCTTTCCCCAGTCCTCACCTACCCCTGTGCCCCCAGCCCTCACACAAGTGTGATCTTCAATGTACCTCATCCAGCAGGTCAGTGACAGCGTCGATGTCGTGGTAAGTCTTCGTGATCCTGACCACCCGCTCAGCGCACAGGACTGGGGGAGAGGGCCAGAAGGTGAACCCCCACACTGGGGGAGCACTGACCCAGGGGATCAGCACTGTCCCCCCAAGGCTGCTCCAAGCTGGTCTCCAAAAGGACCTTTTCTCTGCTGGGTGGCACGTCGCGCAGCACCCGGCAGAGGCGGGCAGGGATCCTCACAGCTGTGACAGCGTCATGGGAAACGGGGGGCTCACACCTCGCCCCAACCCCGCCTGCACCTTGGGGTGGCAAGAAGAATGACGGGCCCCCTCGCTGCCCCCATGACCTCAGCACAGGCACAGTGCAAGCCCCACTGCAGGACTCACAGGCAGAGAGGAGGGACGGGGAAGGGCAGCAGCGGAGACAGGATCGGAGGTGACATCTCCAGCAGAAAGCAGGCTGGAGCTCCAGTATAAATAGCTGTGGGTGGCACCGTGCCGAGCCGGGCTCACAGGCGGCGTCCCCTCCAATCTGTCCCCAGCCCCCTCCCCCAGATCGCCCCCGAGAAGCCAGCTCTGCCCTAGTTTCTCTCTGGGGGAGGGGATGCTGCAGCCCGCACCCACCCGATGCCCCTCCAGCTGCACAACACAACGATCCGCACAGCAACAGAGGCAGCTGCGGGCAGGGCGCTGCGGGAACGGGCAGCTGCCCACCGCGTCAGGCCGGGCCCCAGCTACAGCTCTGCCTCCCCCCGCTGCTCTCTGGGTCTCTGGCAGGGAGAGGAGGTGCAAGGATGGAGACGTCGGTCCCCCCGGTACGGATCCTGCCAACTGCGCCCGCAGGAGCTGCCAGGCAGCGCCGGGCACGCACCCAGACGGCGGCGCTGGAGCCGTGCGGTGGGAGAGAGGCGGGAGCAGGCGCAAAGCCCCGAGCCCTGCCCGCACCCCAGCCCCTGCTTACAGCCCGGGACCTGCCTGTACCCCGCACCGTGCCCACAGCACACAGCACTCATGATGCTCTTTCTGGTGCTCTGCTGCCCCGAGGGTATGTGCCTCAGTTTCCCCTGGCAGAGCAGAGCTGGCTGCGCTCGGGGCCCCCACCCACGGCCCAGGCACAGCCACCCCCTAGTCGTGCAGACGAAGTGGGTTAACGGGGAAGCTCAGCCGCACAAATCCCATTAGGCCTCCCCAGCTGGGGTTGTGTAATGGTGAGTGTGTTGTCATGGCAATGCCCCCACTCGCCACCCCGGTCCCGTCCCGTCCTCTCTGCCCCGGGTGCTGCCCCACGCCCCAGAGGGCACGTACTCCAAACACGTCCATGGGAAGAAGGGCCAGCCCCAGCCTCACCCCCCTCTTTGCACCCCGACAGGACCCGCTCCCCGCGGGGGTCCCCAACTGCACCTCATCAGGCCCCTGAGCCATTAATTGGAAATAATTAGAGCATGAGCATCGTTACAGTTGGAGCGAGCGGTTGGCCCTGAGAGACGGGGGCTGCAGCGCTGGCAAACACGTAAACATCCATCTGCGGGCCCGATCCGGCGGGTGCGGGAGGGGAGGACCCCGTTCCCACGGGACGAGGGACGTCCTTCCCCAGGGGCACACGCAGACCTGGCAGGGCCCCTCGCCCCGTTCCTCCGTCCTCTCCCCACCACTCCCGACGCGGGGACAGGTCTTCTTAGGGTCGGGGTGACCCTGGGGGTCCCCAAGGGACCGGGCGGCGGCAACCCCGGGCCAGACACGGGGGTTGCGGGGACGCACAGGTGGGGAGCAGACGGCCCCTGCCGAGGGAAGACCCGACCCTGACCGCTCCAGACCAGCGCCGGGGGGAGCGCAGCACTGCTGCAGCCGCATCCCGATCCCCATCCCCGGGGCGGGACCACCGGGGCCGCCCTCACCTTCCTCCAGCTCCCGCGCGATGGGGTCCGCGCCGCCGCCGCGCTCCGCGTTCCCGTTCAGCTCATCGTAGGCGGCGGGGCTGCTCCAGATCTCCATCGTGCCGAGCCCACCGCAGCCGCCCAGCCCAGTCCAGCCCAGCCCCGCCACGCCGAGCGGAGCCGCTGCGGCCGTCCCCGCCCCTATTTATAGGATCGCCCCGTCCCCGCGCACCTGCCCGGCGCATCCCCCAGCGGCGAGGCCGGCGCTGGGGCTGGGACGGGGGCGGGGCCGGGAGGGAGCGGAGCGGGGGCGATGCGGGGGTCGGGGGGTGCCAGAGGCTGCCCGAGAGTGCTCATTCCCCCCGCTTTCGGGGTCGCCCCAGGGACACGGTCCCAATCGGGTGCCCTAGGACTGGGCTCCTTGTTGGGGCACCCACCAGGACAATTCTGCTCAGCCCTGGGGGGCTGGCGCAGGTGGGCTCTGTGTCCCACCTCTTCTCCCAACTCATAGCCCGGGGAGTCTGGGCACACGGGCCCCCATGGGGGTGATGACTGCTGAGGGGACACTGGGGGTCACCGGGCAGCAGCTCTGCAGGGTTGATGCTGTGGGTGGGTCGTGCACAGACAGTGGCTCCTGCCCCTTGGGAAGGACAGGGAGAGGTTTTGGGCCCTTCACACAAAGCCGTGACCGTGGAGGCCTGGGGTCCGTGTGAGGGTCAGGGTACATTTTTCTGGCCAGCCCTGCTCTGCCACCCCAGGCCTGGTCCCCCCATCATCACCCACATCACAAACCCTGCACCTGCAGCACCAGTACTGGGACCTGCCAGGTCTCTGAACAGGGAAATGGCTTTTCCATCCCACTCCAGCCTTCCCATTCACCACCCCTGGCTCCGAGCATGGGCTGGCACAAGCCTGGCCCCCTCCATGCCCCACCTAGGATGCCCCACACTCTGTGGCTGGTACCCTCTTGTCCCCACAACTACACTGGTGCAGAAGCAGCACGGAAGCAGGAAAACTGAATAAATCATGGCATGCTGAATTATGGAGGAGCTGGCAGGCACGTAGCACAAGCCACGTGGGTGTGATGCTGGTAACGCCAGCACGCTCTGTCCTTGTCACCTGCCCCAATGCCCTTCCTTGTCAGCACCCAAATAATCAGTGAATGGGTGCAGCTGAAGCTGCCTCTCACCATCCCACACCTTTGCCTCCTTGACCCCTAATTTTTGGGATCCTGACCCCAACCACATCCTGCTGTGACCACCAGCCCTCTCTGGAGTGGGGCCTGGAGCAGGTGCCCTCAGTCCCAGCCTCTCCCTCCTCCTGGCACTGGTGTTTCCCCTGGTAAAGTCTCGGACACAGCCAGCACCACCAACTGGGCACCCACCCTCCAGGCACCCCAAGGACTCAAGCACACGTCTCAGCGTGGACAGGCAGGAGCTGCTTCTTCCTAATCCCCTGCCCCAGGATTTGCTCCTCTGGGCAGGTCCCCTGTGCCTGCACAAGCAGATTACAGGGGGCTATTTCTGACAGCAGCTTAAAGGTTCGGGTAAAGGAATGATGCCACGCGCCCCCTCCACACCAGCACATGCCAGCGGCACTGGAGGCCTGGGTGTCTGTGACCTGCAGGAGTCCGGGACTGAGAACCACTGGCCCCATGGAGCAGGGATGGGGTGCTGGGCTCCTGTGGTGGTGGGTGCTTCCCTACCCTATGGCACAGAGACAGGGTTTGGGGCTCAATCCCCCGTGCTGTGACTGCAGGGGCAGTGCTAATGGTGGGGGGTGCACCCCACCACCTGCTGAGCAGGGAGGGGAGCAGCCAGAAGGAGAGGGCTGCAAGCAGTCGAGGCATGGTGAGGATTCACCCCCAGCCCAGCCTGGTGTGAGCAGGTGGGGCGAGGCCTCAGCCCCATCTGTCTCCCACTGCCCCGCATCCATCTCCCAGCCCCTTGCTCTAATCCTGTCCCCACCACACGCAGGGCAGAGGCAGAAACAAAGCAGAAATAATCCGTCTGTGCCCCTCGCTGAACCCCGACCCCCTGCCAGGAACGGGCCACGTCACAGCGCCACGGGCATTGCCCCTGCCCAGCCATGGGGGCTGCAGGGCTCTTCCCCTGGGATCCCCACAGCTCCGGGGGCTTTGCTGGCAGCAGGGGCCCCGAGCCCCACTCCAGGCTGTCGTGTTTGGGGGAGCAGCAGCCCTGGGATTCACTGGCACACCTTCTGCCAACACCACCAGTGTCCCACCCGTGAGCCACGGCACAGCGCAGGGGAGCAGGGACGTGCAGGGAGTCCCAGGAAATGATGGGGGCCCTCTCCCAGCATCCGGCTCGGCTCAGCAGAAGCTGCTCCTAGAATTAGCCCGGGATGTTCTGGCTGAGGAAATCCAGCCCGTCAATCTCATCAGCAGTGATTAGCTCCCGGGCTGTCCTCCCCGTCGCGACCATGCGCAGACACCGGACCTGCGCCCACCACCCTCACCAACCCCACGGGCCGCCCACGGGCACTCACGGAAATACTGCAGGGTCTCCTCTATCTGCTGGGGGGTGAGGGGGCCTACGGGCTGTGGGGGACCAGGGGCAGCTCGCAGCCAGTCGCCGTGGTCGTAGCCGAAGACGGTGTCAGCCCGCAGCGTGTAGCGGGGCAGCTGCTCGCCCAGCAGGCTGATGATCTCCACCTCGGGGACATCCTCGCTGCACAGCTCTGGGGACAGAGGGACATGGTGTCAGCTCAGGGTGGGGCACATATGTGGGGAGTGGGCTGCACAGGGGGCTGTGGCAGGTGAGCAGCTCCCGCACCCCTCAGCCCACTCTGTCCCCTCGGGGTTTGGGACTGGTGCCAGCAGCTGGGCCTGTCCCCAGAGCCACTCGCGTGGGCACTGGGGGGTCCCCCGCGGGGTGGCACTCAGGGACCTTTGCCCCCGGTCTGCCCTGCTCCCCCCTCATCGCCGCGCAGGGTCCTGCTGCCATCTCCTGGCCACGCTCTGCCCGGCCGAGCGGCGCTGGGGACAGCGGGCGTGGGGTGAAGGATGCCAGGACAGTGGTTCATCTCCGGCCACAGAATGGGGGCAGGATGAAGGAACAGCCCAAAGTAGACCCAACTCCTCACCCCGCTCACATCGGTTCCCCCAGGCGACCCACTGGCACCGCCAGCTCTACCCACCAGTGATGGTCGCGGCATCGCGGTGTGTGCCCGTGTCTGACCCGTGGGACACTGGGTTGGTGCGGGGACAGGCAGCGACAGGTGAGTCCGGGCTGGGCTGGAGGTGGCAGGCGGGTGGACTCTGGCTGGGGAGGGTCTCTCGTGGGACCGGGGTGTCCAGTTTGGCTGGCGTTATGTGGGGGCCTGGCTGCCATGGGAGAGGCACCGTCCGCCCTGGCTCCCTGGAGCAGCGTTGGTGGGCAGCAGAGTCCTTTCTCTGGCCCCTGCCTGGGGGGAAGGAGCTGCTCAGTGGATGCTCTAGGGGCCAGGGACACATCCTGAACCCCCATATCCCCCAGCATTCTGCCATAGGACAAACACCTTCCTGGCAGGCAACATCTGCCAGCCCGGGGGCCGGACGGCATCGCCAGGGCTCAGGTGTCCCTGGTCCCTGCCGTTGGGACAGGGGAGCTGTGGGAACAGACTCCAGCTCAGCTCCACCCCGAATGTGGGGCAGGTTTGGAAGAGGCAAGGGGTCAGCGTACCTGCTCTGTGGTGGCTGCTACATGACGCGGGGGGCTCAGCACCAAAGCAGCGCCAGTACGGGACAGGACCGGACCCTGCCCCGCCGCGGGGATCCCTGCTGGGTCGTTGCTGGGGGCCGAACAGGGAAGGAGCAGTCAAGCTTCGCGGCAGTGGGCAGACACGGCAGGGGTGCCAGCGAGAGCCCTGGGGAGCTCCGCCTCGAAGAGCAAAGTCCACCTGTGAACCTCCACCCTGTCGGCACCAGGATGCAGAGCAGGGCCTTGCCGTGCAGTGCAGGGCAGGGCTGGGCAGCGTCTGTGGCTGCCTCAATCCAACCATAAACGCATCATGAGACAGGCCATAAATCCAGCATATCCCTGCTCTCCTGCCACCTCCAGTGGCTCTGGCTCGGGCTGCAGCCGCTGCTGGCACTGCTGCCCCTCTGCTCTGTGGGGCAGGAGCCTCTGCATGAGCCCCCTGCCCCATCCCTGCCCCTGCTCCCACCTCCACAACTGTGGGGGCTGTGGCACCAGCAGCCCCTCGTTCCTGGCTGCAGGCTCATGTCAGGGCACTGCTGCCCTCTCTCCTGGCACGTCCTCAGGTTCACTGCCACATGCACAGCACCCAGACCAGGCCACCCTGCACCCCCCTGGCACACAGGAACGGCAACATGCGGACCCCAAAGCACACCCACAGCCTTCCCCAGTCCTCTGCCCCATGGCACTGGGTCCACCAGACCTCGGGGCGCAATCCTGCACCGTGCTGCCCGGAGAACAGCTCCCCAGCCCCAAGCCCTCAGACCCTTTTCTCCCCAGAGAAGGACAGGGACCCACCGTGTGGAGGTGCCGAGCTGCCGCTGGCTCCGGGGAGGGAGCCCGGCCGGTGAGTCAGCTCAGCCGGGACTGCCAGAGCCCTGCGTCTGCTTTTGGCCCAGCTCCTGCACGTACATTCACTCTCCCCGGGGGAACCTTGTTCAGACACGTGCGAGCAGCTCCCATCGCCCGCTGCTCCCATCGCCCCCCTCTCCCATTGACCCCGGACCCCACTGTTCCCCCTCCACCAGCGTTCGGCTGCCGATGACCCCGGGAGCCGCCCCACGGGAGCTGGGCGAGAGCAGGACGGTGCTCCCGGCACCGATGGGACACGGGCCAGGAGGAGCAAGGTCCCGGCTCAGTCCGCCCCAGGTACCTGTGCAGACTCGCGCCTGCTGCTCCCTGCCCTGCCCGATGCTGTCCTGCAGCTCCTGCCCGGGCACCTCCCGAGGAGCGGCCGAGCGCCGTGAGGAGAGAGACGAGGCAAATTCTCCGGGGGCTGCGGCAGCCGCCGTCTGTGACAACCCCAGGGGATGGGAGGGGACCTGCTGGGCACGGCCCGGGGCTCGCCCGCGGGAGCTGCCCGGGGATTTGGGGTGCCCGAAGGGAGGCTGAGGGGACGCGGGACACCGTAGGAGCCGGAGGCAGGGCGGGAACACCGCGGGAGCCGAGGGCTCGGTGCTCCCGGGAGTGCGGGAGATGCCGGGTTTGGGTGCAGCGGGCGGTCCCGGGGCGGGAGGTCCGCACACACGCTGGGCGCTGCTCCCGGCGCGGCGGCGGCTGCGGAGCCCTCGGACATCGCTACAGGCCCCCGCCGATAACGAAAGCCTCTCCCCGGCAGGTGCGGAGCGCGGCCGAGGATGCCGGGACCCGTAGTGCGTCCCGCCGCTCCGGGAGCCCACCCGGGGATGCCGCTCCCTGGGGACCCCGCAAGCAGCTCCGGTTGCTCTGGTCCCGGTGTCCCCTGGTTCCATTTTCCCCAACAATCCCGGACATTTTCCCTGGCAGCTCTGCCGCAGTGGGACTGGGGATATCGGGACGTGCATTCCTGCCCCAATGTGTGCGGCGGGCACATCCCTGACCATGGCCCCAGGATGGCTGCAGGACCCGACCCCTCCTAGGGCAGATGTTCTGGGGCGTCTCAAACCCAAGTGCCCGCCGGCACTCTGGGGACAGCCAGAGCTGACAGCAGGAAGATCCCTGTGACCCGCAGCAGGTCTCACTGGGAGCCACAAGGTGGGGTCCAGGCTCCGCACAGCCAAACCCCCATCCCAGGCACACACGGCTGGAGCCAATGCCTGTCACTGATTGTCTCCTGGTCTGGCAGTGGCTGCAGCAGGCCAAGGGCTGTCTGGCCCCCAGCCTCATCCCACGAGCCGCCCCAGCCCCACGGCCCTCGGGAAGTGTGCTGGGTTCTGCTGGGACTGCCCGGAAAGCAGCTGTTGTTTTGCTTGTCGCTGGTGCTGGCGCGGGCTGCAGCAGGAAGCAGATCCATTTCCCCGAGCACTGGGGTTGGCTGCGGCCACGGCGCTGAGCTCAGGCAGGATGTTCCCCCCAGCCCCACTTCCCAGACCAGCTCCTGCTGCTTTGTCCTCGCTTGCTCCTGTCCCACGCACGGCACATGAACCTCGGTGTCCTGCCACGCTCTGTGGCAGCCCGGGCCCATGGCCAGGCAAAGCAGGTGCCAAGCATGGGAGTGAGTTCACCTCTGCCCCACGGAGGGACTCACCATGGGCCCACAGAGGGCAACGGCTGCGCCTTCCCCTGGCTGCCCCAAGGGACCATCCCCAGCCGACAGAAGAACAGGCTCAGGGCAGCACGGGGCTGCAGGGGTTATTTTATTCTTTGCTTTGGTCTATACAAAAACAACTTACAGAAATAATAAAATCTTCCATTCCTGACCCACACTCCAGTAACTGTCCATCCCTTTCCAGCCGGAGTGTTAAATCACCATCAGATCTAAAGCCTCTTTAAAAAATGCATTAGGTAAGAGAGGAGGGGACGGAAACACACCACTCACCAAAGAGAAGGGAAACGGGTTAAAATGTGCAACAAAGATCGGTACAAGGACACAGTTCCTAATGCTGGAGTCACTCCTCTATGGGGACTGGCAGGACAGGGACACGAAGTCAGCTCCCAGCGGCTGATGGGAAAGAATTAAACCTCAGACACCCTGAAGGTCCTGGGACATGGACCCTTTGCTTTCAGCAAACTCTGGGTTGGCCTGCTTCAGTTGGAGTTCGCAGGAAGCAAAGGGTTTTTCTGTGTCAGGTTCCTCTCCTAGAACACTAACACGCAGAACAAATCGTGGGGAAGTTAGAAAGCACAAACTTAAGACGGCAAAAGCCGTTGGCACCATATTAAAAATAAAAAAGAAATATATATTCATAGAAAAGACTATTTTGCCAATGAAAGATCACTAACGGTGCAGGGTTTGTGTTTTAAAGCTTCAGAAACAGTATCTTGGATGCTGGATGCGGCAGTAGGTGCTCGAAGCAGTCTCAGGAGGAAGGACCTTCTCCACAGACCCACAGCGAAGAAAACAAACCAAAAAATAAAACCTCTCGTGGGAATGGAAAAGTTCTGTCTTCTCAGGCACTTCTGTCTCCCAAGTCCTTCTCGCGAATGCTCAGCTCTGGGGCCACCCTCTTCTGCATGGAGAGAACACCTGCAGTGGCAGAGAACTCCTGTCATCCACCGAGAGGGGATTCGGGAGGAGACCAGAGCCTGGGCCCACAGCTGATGGGGAAATTGACCCACGGCAGTGCCAGGGACCCCGTCGTGGCACCACGGACCCCCCAGGATTGCAGGTGCCATCAGCCATCCCTGCCTCCCGCAGCCACTCATCCCGCAGGGCTGAGCCCACGTCCCAGGCGTGCTGGCAGGTACCTGGTGCGGGGCTGCGGGCGGGTTAGGCGAGCATGTGGTCAGCGAAGGGCGCTCGGACGCCGTCGCTGTAGGCATCCATGGGGTAGTCCCCGTCCATGTCCATGTGCATGTCGATGGGGTCCAGGGGGATGTCACCCGAGTACATGGGGCGGTAACCAGGGTCCAGCTCTGCAGGGAAGGGATGAGGCAACCTCAGCTCCCACTGGCCAAAGACTTCTCCAGATCTCAGCCACCTCCTTACCCCCTGCCCGGGGCACCACGTGGCACATGTTGCAGCAAAAGGGACCCACCATCCCCTAGCCCAAGGGCACCAGGTGTGTGTGTGTGCTCCCTGGGAGCTGAGCATCCCACTGCGCACCCCCCATCCCCAGCAGACTGGGCTGGCACTTGACTGGCAGCCACCTGAAAGAGGTTTTAAAAGCAGCCTGGCTTGGTGACATGAGGCAACTGCCCCCCCAGAACCCAGCCCACGGGGACCCTGCAGGCCATACTCACCATCCGAGTAGGGCTCGTTGATGGGGATCATGCTCTGAGCCTACGGAAGAAGGTGGCACAATTGAAGGGACTCACGCTCACAATGCTCAGGGGCCATGTGGTGGCAAGCCCTGTCCCAGTGGGTGCCATGACCCAGGAGCTGAGGCCACAGCCTGTCCACCTCCCGCCTCCCACTGTCTGACTGTCACTACTGCCTGAGCTCTGGCTGGAGGTGCTGGCAGCAGCTTTTGGAAACAGAACGGGACCATCCCCTGAGGCCCTGGTTTCCCCAGGGAAAAGATCTTGTTGGGATGCTCACCGCTTCCCAGGCTGCTGGGTCATGCTTGAAGAGGGAGTTGGTGAGCTCCACGGAGACACGCTTCCTGTAGTCAGGATTCTTGTCCTCCGAGATACGGAAAAGCACAGCGGCTGCATAGGTGGCTGTAGGGATGGGCAGCAGCCTCAGCTCCTGCTGCCATGCAGCACCAGAGCCCCAGAAGGCCCAGCTGCGACGGTGCCAAGAGAACCCCCAGCACAGCCCCTGGCACGGCAGCACTCACCTGTGCCCTCATTCCGGGAGTGCAGCAGCTCCATCAGCGGAGCCGAGGCCCCCTCGGCATCGATGGCATCTGCTGCCTCCTTGTCCTGGGCCAGCTCGCACAGCACACCGGCTGCCACGCGCTGGATGTTCTCCACCGGCGAGTACAGGAGCTGTCAGGAGAGATCAGCGGCCGTGTGAAGCATCCAGCAAGGAGCCCCTGTGCTCTGGGTGTGTCCTGATGCAAGGGGCCATCAGCCCAGGGCTGCAGCTCCCTGTGCAGGCTGGGCAGGAGGGGGCCCAGCGCAGCCCCCGTGTCCCCACAGCCCTGACCTGCACGAAGAGAGGGATGGTGTTGAGGCGGAAGATCTCCATGCGGTTCATGGGGTCCCGGGCCAGGATGTGCAGTGCCCCTGTGCAACCCTCCACGATCTCTTCCATCTTCACTCCATCCTGCCAGGGAACAAGAGCTCAGCCAGGGCCCCCACACGCCGGGGCACAGCCACCTGAAGTGTGGGCACAGGGCAGCCCAAGGGACAGGCTGGGTTTTGGGGTGCCAGGCTGCACTGGGAGCAGGGCAGGGGTGGGGACTCACTGTGTAAGGCTGTTGTGTGCCGGCGGCCACGTGTCGCTGGGCGTCCTGATGAGCCTTGACCAGCAGCTGGACCAGGCGGGGGATGACGGCGGCCTCCTGCAGCGGGGCATGGTTGGCCGGACACAGGGCCAGGTTGCGGATCAGGCCTATGGTAGCCTGGAGGAGAGGAGGAGGAGAGATTTGTCTCAGCTGTGGATCAGAACAGCACGTGCTCCCCAAGAGATCCACTGGCTGGACCCTTCCCTGTCTGTCCCACCCCATCCCCTCTCTGGTGCAGGCTGACTCAGCGTCCCCCTGCACTGGGGCTGAGCATGGATTCCAATGAGTACCAGGCACAAACCACTTCCTTCATCAGCCGCTGTCAGGGACATGACCCAACAGGAGCAGGGCTGTGGCAGCAGCAGCCCCCATCACCCCCTGCACAGCACCAGCTGCTGACCCCCTCAGCAGCCCATCCCACCACAAAACAGCAGCCGGAGGCTCGCTCCAGCCCAGGCGCCGGCCTCATCCTGCCCCCAACACCCCTCTGGCCCCTTACCTTAACCAGTGGCCACTGGTTGGGCTGGTTGAGGAGCTTGACAATGGCGGGGATGCCGTAGTTGAGCCGCACCGAGTTCTGTGCCATCTCGGCCTCGGGGTGCCGGCTGGTGAGGTGCCGCAGGGCGCAGACGGCCGGCTCGGTGATGTCCTCCTTGTCGCCCGCCCGCAGAATGGTGTGGATCAGGGCCTCCACCCCGTTGGACTGCGTCACCAGTGTCTTGTTCTTGCTGTTGTTGCAGGTCAGGTTGGAGAGGGTGCCAGTGGCACAGGTCAGCACGTTCACATCATCAGAGCTCAGCTGGTTCACCAGGATCTTGAGGACGCCATCCAGGCCCTCCTGCAGGAGTGGGGGTGGGAGGTGGGAGCAGCACACACAGCCAGACCCGAGTTGTAGCCCCAGATCCACCCCGTGTGCCCCCAGCAGGCAGCAATGGGGGAGCTGCAGCGTTCCTGACTCCCACACAGCTCCTTTTCCATCCCTCCACGGCTCCTTTTCCATCCCCCACAGCTGGAGCTGCTCCTTCACAGTGAGCCCCAGCCACTCTGACATGCGCAGTTTCACTCAGAGTTTAATGTCTCCAGCAGCTTTTCCCTGCTGGAATCACACTTCCCATGCCCCTGCCAGCACTCTCCACACAGTGACAGAGTGACCCCAGTCCTGGCCGTGCTGGCCAGCCGCCAGCAGAGGGACAGGAAGGAGTTAAAGCACCATGACCACGTCCTCCTTCAACCCTTCAGTCATCAGAGCCAGGGATGGCTCTGTGACAGCCAAAATAGTTTCCAGGCTGCATCAGAGCTAATCCACATGGAGCGGCCCCAGCAGATGGGAAAACTCATCAGGAGGCAGCAAAGGGCTGGGAGAGCAGACCCGGAGCAGGGCTGGGGTCACCTCTGCACTGGCTGCAGGGCACAACAGCCTTGGCAGCAGCTCCACTGGCAGCTCCCACAGGAGCCGGGCAGGCGGCCAGCCCAGGACAGGCTGACGGGGCTCCCAAGCCAGAGCAAACTCCGGTGACACCCGCTGAGTGACCGTGGTGGCCTCGGCCCCACGCTGGGGACACGCAGGAGTGCTGGCAGCCAGCTGGCATGGGCAGGGCCACGGGCAGTGAGCAGCCCCCCGTGAGGCAGGGCAAGCCCTGCTGCAGGGTAACTCGGGCACAGAGGGGCTCCCCTCACAGGCACACATGCTGCTGCAGCTCACAGAACAGAGAACACAGAGCTCTGGACTCAGCCTGGCATGAGCAGCCCAGCACTCGGCATGGACACGGCTCCGAAACGCGGTGCTGAAGCACAGCCGGGGGTCCTGCAGACTCACCTGTTTGGTTGCCACGTCAGAAAGGTTCCGCAGGGTCCACAGGCAGTTCTGGACCAGCCTGGGGCTGGAGCTGGTCAGGTGCTTGCCCAGTGCCTGCATGCCACCTGCAGGGAAGGGGACAGCCCTGTGAGCACCCTCAGCCATCCCAGCAGGAGGAGGAACAAGTGGCAGCAGGGCTGCGTGGGCTGGGCACTGGCCATGCTCCTGTATACGGAGCGGCCCCATGGCTTGGCAGAGGCCAAACGTGGTGCATAAAGAGCTCTTGGACAGCCAGGATGGATCCTGCCCAAACACAGCACCAGGAACACGCCCTCAGTAGCCTTCAGAGCAGGAATCCAGGCCAGCACAGGTGGCTTCACCTGGCTGTGCCAGACATCTGCCTGTCCCACAGACACATGGCAGGACACGTCCTCAGCCACATCACTCTGACACCACCATTCATCCTCCAGTGGTTCTGCCCCAGCCTCTCTTACCAGCCTCAACGATGGCAGGTTTGTTGCTGGGACACACCGACAGCACCTTGAGCACGCGGCTCGTGGTCCAGAGCAGCTTCTCGTAGTTGTAGCTGCGCATGATCTGCACCAGGGCCTGGGGTCCTCCATTGGCCAAAATGATCAGCTGCAAGACAGAACCCCAGAATGGTCTGGGTTGGAAGGCCATCCAGTTCCACCCTCCACCACAGGCAGCAACATATTCCACTAGATGAGGTTGCTCCAAGCCCTGTCCAACCTGATCTTGAACATACTTCCAGGGATGGGGCATTGAGAATGGAGGGTTGGGGTGTGACAGCCCTGGGCTGCTGGGACCCCCTCTCCAGATTCCCCAGCTCATGCCAGGACACAAGCCAGGCAGGAGCTCCAATCCCTTGGCATGCAGGAATGCTCCAGTCACCTTGCCAGAGACACACGAGATGGTGGGGTCTCCACCAGTGCCTCCTGCACATCTGTGAGGTGCAAAGTTGGGCAACCACCCCCCTCCTGCCCTCCCCACACCACAGTCAGTCTGGGATCCCCATCCCACCTTGCTCTCCTGGTTCCCGTAGGCCAGAAGCTGGAGGCAGTCAGTGGTGATGGCCAGGAACTTGGGGTTGTTCTTGTTCAGCAGGGGAACCATCTTCTGCAGCCCGTCGGCCAAGCGCACGGCCATCTTGGCCCCCTCCTGGTACAGCAGCAGGTTGTGCAGGGTGGTGATGGCGTAGAAGAGAACCGACTCGACGGGTGAGCTGCAGGCAGCACACACCACATCAGTGCAGGAGCTACACCAGACTCACCAGGCTGCAGCAGAGCCCCTGGGGCTGCCCCCAAGCCCAGCACCCACCAGCGCCCTTCAGCAAGGCCCCATGCAAGCCCACTGTGCTGCATGGCCCCAGAGAAGGGACACCTCAGAGCCTGAGCCCCATCTCTGTGGCCAGGGCAGCGGGGGTGTAGCTGCTCCGGTGAGCTTGCCCCCATGCAGGCTCCATGTGCGGCAAACCCCAGGGGTTTTCACAGGCTCACAGGCTCCCACTCCCTTGTTTTGGTGAGCAGGATGACCCACACTGAGGGCAGCACGAGCTCTCCCTTCCTCTGCCCCCAGCCCAGGAGGGGCTGCCAGGCTCTGCCATCCCCCCTGGAGTCCCCACCACCACCATGTACCTCAGCATCCTGACAAGGGCCGGGATGCCACCAGACTTGAAGATGGAGAGCAGGCCCTCGCGGTGGTGCGAGAGGTTGTGCAGGATGCTGGTGGTGCAGCGGGCGGTGTCCAGGTCGCTGGTGCTCTGCATGGTGCGGACCACGGCCGCCACGATCTGCGGCGACTGCATCAGCGCGCGGCGCGACGCCTCCTTCTTGGAGAGCTGGTTGACGATCATGGCTGCCTTGCTGACAACCACCTGGAGGGAGAGGAGCCAGCGTGTGGGAAGGGGTCCCGCAGCAAGGACGGGCTGCTAGGTGACATGGGTTGGCAGAGGTGGGCTCAGTCCTGGTGCAAGGCAGAGGCAACCAGGAGTTTGGCCAAGAGGACGGAGACAGGCATGGCCACAGAGCCCCACAGGGGTGGGAACCCCTCTGTGCAGCAGCTGAAAGCCCAGAGACGCATCCAGCAAATGTAGTTCCTTACCGGGTCCTCATCGTTGAGCAGCTTGGTGAGCTCTGGGATGGCACGTGTGGCCAGCTCGGCATCATCCTGGTAGTTGATGAGGTGCACGATGGCCGACTTCAGCATCTGGGAGGGCTCTGCCAGGCGCTGCACATTGGTCTGCTGCCCCTCCAGCTGGGTGGTGATGAGAAGCGAGCGGTCCTCCACCGTCTCGGGGTACATGGCAGCCCGGACGCGCTGGGCACGGGTCATGGCCAGCTGAGCCTCCATGTCAGCTGCAGGGGTGGACAGGGAGGCAGCGTTAGGCTCTCTCCAAGGAGCGCTCCCAGCCCTGCTTCCCAATCCCAGCTAGATGAGCAAGAGCTTAGCGCAGCGACACCGGCCACGTCAGCAGTCCCAGCACGCTCTGCACACAGCCAGAGCTTCAAAGCATAAGCAGATACGGCAGCACAGAGATAAGACAACATTCAATTAGGCAGCATGATGAGGCAGTTGTCACACAAGCACCATTAATTAAAAAATTAAGGATATTTGCAACTTGGGATCAGCTGGCACTGGAAAAAAGGAGGACACTGAGGCCTTCCCCATCGAGGCTGCTGAGGTGTGATACTGCGGTAGCCGCCCATGGTCCCCACCTCTGCAGCACAAGGACCGCACAGGGTCCTGTGGGGCGCTCTGATCCCCGTGGGAGCTGGCAAATAAACCTTCCAGGGCCTATTGCTGACAGGGAACTGCAGAGACAAGCAGAGCAAACCAGCCCCCTTTGAGGAGATAAAGCTGGGGGAAGCATCTCCTTCACTGCAGGCTGCGGCTCCGTGCCATCCTCGCCTCAGCGGGAGAAGCCGTGGCAGCGGCGCGGTGTTACGGCACACGCTGGCAGCTCTGGCAGCCACGCTGGGACAGGCTTCCCAGCAGGCAGACAGGCAGTAGAGCAGGTGGTAGATCCGTGGGCCGGGATCAGCTGTTCCCATCTCAAGCCAACCCGCTGGCACGCTCGGATGTGTGCGCAGCTCAGCACCAGTGAAGGCTGGCCACGCGCCACCCCCGCGCGAGAGCCTCTCAGTGCTGGGAAGGAGGACAGGAGGGAGCATATTTTAGGCAGCAACAACTCCTGGGGTGTGGAAGCCAGCGTGGAGGAGTGCCCAGAAGCAGCATGGCTACGGAGGAGGAAGAGGAAGGCAGGAGCTGAGCAGCTGAGCCCGCGGATGTGCCAGGTCCCACAGCCCCTTACCTTGCGCTTGGCTCTGGCCCTGGTTCCCTCCCTGGCAGTAACTCGTGGTGGTCGTCTTCTTGATGGTGTACTGCTTCCCATACACCTCGTCATCGTCCCCGAGGCACTTGCTGCTGACGGAGGGCACCTGCGTGTTGACGCCGGAGTGGATTCCGGAGTCGTAGGTGTAGGTCTGCTGCCACTCCGTCACCTTGATCGGCTGCTCCATCATGTTCATGACCTCCATGGCTGCTCTGTGGGGCGGGGAGGGGAGAGATTACACCTCCGGGAGAGCCCAGGTTGCCGCGGGATCCTCTTGCCCCTCTCCTGCCCCTGAATGGCACAGCAGCCCCCGGTGCAGCAGCCGGCCCCTGCGCAGCCCACGAGCAGATGGAGCCGATCCCTATCTGGCCTCCTCCCCCACGGGAGATGAAAGGCGGCACTGGGATGACGAACCCAAAGCTCAGCACTTTGTTGCTCGTGTTCAGACACGAACCGCGGCTGCGTCTCACAGCGCTGTGTCTCACAACTGTGTCTCACCACTGCCACGGCCAACGGGTGGGCAGGCTCTGCCCGGCGCAGTGGGACACCACAAGCTCCAGGGTCCCCCGGCTGCCCACAAGCTTTTTTAAGACCCTTTTCCAGAGACAGGACCTGCAAAGAGCTGGGGACATGCCATGAGCTCCAAGCTCCATATGGCTGGAGCTTTAAGCATAAAACGAACTTTTTTAGAAGCTTCCTGGGACACTCCTAAAGCACCCAAAACCAAGCAGGCTAAGCCACTGGCTCAGCTCTCCCACGGGTGCTCAGCACCACAGGCGCCCACAGTGTGGTCTGGGGCTGGGCACAACCCACTCAGTGCCGGGACCGGGCAGCCCAGCACATCCCAACACTCAGGACAAACCAGCCAAGGTTGCTGAGAGCAGGGCTGGGCTTTCCTCCTCTTTAATTTGGGGTTACAGGGAGAGGGAGGATGGCTCATGGATTAATGCCTGAGCTCACTCAGGGCTGTGAGTCACCAGCCCTGCATCCAGGCCCCCGGCACGGCCAGGAGGGATGGAGGCAGGCAGAGAGGGAGGGTCGGAGGCAGGCAGAGAGGGAGGGAGGGGTGGAGACAGCACCCGCCCAGCCCTCCGCTGACCCATCACCCAGGCACTCGCCAGAATTCCTATCCCTTCCCGGCCGAGCAGGAGTGGACTGAGTCAGAGTTTCAGAGGCGATAAGCAGCGAAGGGAGCAGCTGCCGCCCGGCATACCTGGGCGCAGCAGCACCCACTTCCAAACAGCCTAATTACCACCTGCACCGGCCCCGACTCCTGGACCAGGCTGGACCGGGGCGGCCGCGCGCCCCTGGCTCCGCTCCAGCCGCCGGCACAGCGCGGGACCCGCAGGGACCAGCCGGGCTGGGGCGGCGGCCTGAGGCCCCAGCACCCTCCTAGGGGAGCGAGGAGACGGAGCTGAGCCCCCCGCCAGGCCGGCGGCTGAGTCAGGGCGTCGGGTGGTGGCCGAGGACGCGGCTCCGTGGGGCGTCCCGGCGGGGCACGGCGCGCACGGGCTTGGCGCGGCTCGTCCCGCTGCTGCCGGCTGTTCCCAAGGAGCGGCCGGGCCCTCGCCAGCTGCACAGGCCGGCGCTCGCAGGGAGGAATCCCAAGCCTTCATTCGCGGGGGCAGCGGCCAGATGGGAAACAGGAGCCCCGCCGCGCTTGTCCCCCCGGCTGGGTGCGTCCCGCAACCCCCCGCGTCCAGCCCCAGCCGCCTTTCCGGAGCCGCGGCAGGGCGCTGCTCCTGCCAATCCAGTATTTTTTGAGCTGTCAAGCAGCACTGGCAGACTCAGAGCAGCTATAATGGGCTGTGCATAATGCACAGTGGTCAGGCCATGGAGGGACCTGCTAATGGAGGGCGGTGGAGGCAGAGCCTTCTCGCGGCGGGTGGGAGCTAGGACGTCTGATCAGTGGGGCAGGACAGCGTGTGACACACGGTGCCAAGGGCGAGAGGAGAGACAGCTCTGCTCCCCACCCCGCGGTGCAGCAGGGATGGGCCGGGAGAGCCCCGGTGCCGAGCTGGGAGTGCCGCGGTGCTGCACACCCGCACTTGCGTGCTGCTGCTTTGGTATTTGGGAGGGTGAGTCCTTCAGCTGGGTCATCCTGGCCACGGCGGCAGTCTCCAAATTGTGTCGGGAAGCTCAAGAGAAGCAACAGTCACGCCTTATGAAGTGTGGAGGCGGTAGGCAGGAGAGCGCTCTGTGGCACTGACAGGGCACGTCACCACGTTGCAGGAGCTGGGTGAGCCCGCACCCATCCCGCATGCAGAGCCCCAGCAACAGGGCCCCAACACCCCAGGCAAACACTGGAAAGCCGCCCTGGACAAGGTGGGCGGGAGGAGAGCACAGCTGAAGGCAGGAAAGATCACACCACCTGGGCCAGGGCAGGGACCCCGGGCAGCAGTGAGACAGATCAGGCAGGGGCTGATGCTGCTGCACCATTGCTGAGCAGTGACATCCGCTCCACAATTTACAGGCATCAGACAGGCACTTAATTTTCCAAACCTCCAGGAGCTGGGCTCAGACACCGTACAGAGCCCTGCATTATGCATGAGCCACCCCTTCTGTCTGCACCGCGGCACCCAGGGACATCAAAAGCCAGCACAGCTCCTCGAGCTCAGACACGAGCTCTGGTGATCAGCCCCAGACAAGCTCCGAGCAGGAGAGCGGGACCAGGAGCCATGCAGAAGAGACATGGGCACCTCAACAAATACAGCACCTGTCCTTCCCCTGAGCATCCCCCTAACAGCGTTTGCTCATCGCCACAGGGGCCAGCGAGGCCAACAGCACCCGAGGTGACGGGGCCAGCGGAGCAAATGTCAGACGCTCTACGGTGAGCAGTGACATTTTCTGAACCCTGTGTCAAACGTGCCCTGCTCATCACTCAGTGAGGGGTAGACGCTGACACAAGCTTTTCCCCCATCCTCCACAGCCTGGCTCTGTCCTCAGGTGTCCTCTCTCCTCCTGAGCAGAATCAGAGTGAGAGGCACCAGGATGATGGTTATACCTCGGTTCACCTCGTCAGGACCCATTCCCTGGCAATGCTTCTAGGGAAGCGCTGGAGCAGGACCCTCATGCAGGAGGGAGAAGCAGGGGGTTATTTGGGGCACATGTGAAAATAGCCACACTGGAGGGTCAGCCATGAAGCAAGGGGCATGTCTGGGTGGGCTCCAGCCCTCCCACATCAAGCCTGTGGGCAGGACAATTGCTTCTGAGCCCAGCCCTTATCTCCCCCCACCAGGCTGGCAGAGCAGGAAGGGGAGAACAGAGAGGGCAGAATGGTGCCACCAGGCCTCACCTGAGCTCCACTCCACACAAGCCTGGACCCCAGGGAAACAGGACTCACTCCTGGGAACAGTGAGAAATCCCACAGGAAACACTGAGGCAGATGTGGGAGACCCCTCAGAGGGGACAGAAGGTTTGGGGAGAACCTCCAGCCTGCTCCCGCACCATGATAGGGAAGGGGCCAAGACAACTGAGGGGCTTCAGCCATGGGATGCAAGACAGGCAGGGTCTTCAGTCACTCAAGCAGGACACTGCCAGGAAAAGGTTAATCCCTCTCCCACCACTTCCCGCAGTCAGGAAGGCAGAGGAAGCTCCCGCGGCTGTCGGGCACCGGCCAGCGGCTCATCCGCCCCCGGAGCCATTTGATCGGCGTCCAAGCAGCACCGGCCCCCCGGGACACCGTCTGCGGAGGAAGTCTCTGGCAAACACGCAGCCCCAGGCCTGACCAGCCCTTCTCACCAGCTGCTGTGAAGCCTTCAGCCTCACCAGGCAGGACACAGCCAGCAGACAGGGCCGAGCTGCCCAGAGCAGCAGCAGGAAAGACATGAGTGCTGCTTCATGCAGAAATGTCTACTGCCCAGGGGCTCAGAGGGGAGCAGCAGTCCCTGGGGTGAGCAGCTGTGATCCCCAGTGTGGGGTCACCCCAAAGGGAGTAGGTGGGGGGCACAGGGCACCCTCACAAACCCTAGGTAGGAGCTGTGCAGGACCAGGCACTGGGTCCCAGGGTCAGTGGGTGTGAGGGGCAGCCTGAGCTCATCACGTGCAGGTCCAGCCTGCCCTCGTCCCAGCATGGAGCAGTGTGGGTGCCAGCAGGGGGCTGCTGGAGCCCCCCAGAGCCCCACCCTCGCTCACATCCTCCAGGAGCAAAGGGCAACAGTGCTGGGGGGGGCCCTCATGCAGCCGCAGCATGTGAGGGGCTGAGCTCGGTGGTGGGAGCGTGCGAGCGGCTGCAATTACAGTCGCCGAGGCTTTTAAGGAAAGGGAAGAGGCAGTTAAGGCAATTCAATAAATGCAGCACAAGAAAAGACTCTATTTTAGAAGCACTTACGCTACACACAAGCCATCTCCGGTCCCCCCTTCCTGGAGCAGCCGGGGATTAGCAACTGCCCGCTCAGACAGCCCTGGCCTCGGCAGCCACAGCAGAGCCTTCCCACAGACAAGGGCACCCAGAGCCCCATGTGCTCTGAAGAGCTGCACTGCACCTTGAAGACCCCACAACCCCAACACCCACAACCCCTGGCCAAAGCTGCCCTGAAGCGACACCGAGGGCTGACAAAGCTGGGGCAGCCGCTAACGAAGCCCCCGCAGACGCTGTACAAAAGCTTCAGTGGTTTTGAAGAGGATCCTCAGGAACACGCAGCGGGAGCAGGCAGAGAAAGGAGCTTGTCAAGACCTCACCAGCATCAATGGGAAGCGTTCGAGTCAGATCCCAGCACCAGGAGCCCTTTCAATGGGGCTTTACAGGGAAGATGAGTGGAAGAATTCAAAGGGGAACGAGAGCAGCTTGAAGTTTAATGAGGAGGAGACAGCGGCGGGGGATCAGCCTCTCGTTAGAGCAGGCAAAACCACTGGCCTGGCCTTGCACACAAAGGAGCCCATGGCCTTTGTGCACGGATGTTCCCAGGTCCAGAATGGCTCCTCGCTGCCCCACCAGCTCTGACAACTTCAGGGCACTCCGGAAGGGCAGTGGGGTGCGGGAGCTTCAGATCCAGGCTCCTTCACTGGAGGGGGCTTGAAAACCTTTTTTACATTTCATCTACCATGGTGTTGTTACATCTGAGCTGCTGAATGCCCCATGCAAAGTCCCAGCTCCTGTTACTGGGGGTGCTGCACACCCTGAGCACAAGACCAGGCTCCGGCAGCAGAGCAGCCCCAGGAGGAGGCAACTCTGCCACGACCTGCTGTGCTCAGCTGATGCTCTCCATCAACCCAGAGCATGTCCTCGAAACGCCTCGCCTGCACCTGAATTAACAGCTCCTGACAGCTCCAGCACACGCCAGGCCCAGGCTGTGATGTTTTGGCACTTCACATCACAAAACGACACAGTATTATCCATCAAGTGCTCTCCCACTGCAAGCTCACGCACAGCACCGGGAACGGCACACAAGCCCTGCTCCTGTGCAGGGGGCAGGGCCCACAGCAGGAACCTTGGCCCAGGGAGTGTTTTCCCAGGGACACTCACCTGCCAAAGACGCATTGTGGAGTGTCTGGCAGCGCATCCCCCTCCCCACATCCCCAGCTGCTGACACAGACACCTCCATCTGCAGAGGCACCAGGATCAGGAGGACCCACATGGGCTCATCCCTTCCTCAGTTAGAGTTTGCTGATCTCATTAGAATCATGTCTGGGAAAGACGGGGATTTGCCACTTGTCCAAGGAAAGGAGAACTGGCATGGTGAGATTTATCACAATTACTCCATCTGGATAAAAAAATCAAAATCATTATTTTCTTTCAACGAGCACAAAGAACAAGTTGTTCTTTAAGAACACTATAATTGCAGGCTCTGGACCTTGCAGGCTGTTCCCAGCTCCAGCCACGGTGTCCAGGACACAGGGTTTGCTACCTGACCCTGCCAGAGGAGCTGGGGCAGTGGGGAGGGGCACAGAGGTGCTGAGCCCCGGCTTAATTTCTCCATCCAGTTGCATTACAGCTGCAAAGTTCAGACGCTTCACAAGAAATTATCACCAACAGCCGTCAGCACCCGGCCTGTCGGAGCAAGTTAATGATTTGTCACCAGGGCTCTGCCCGCGCGTCACCGCGATTACGGCAGGCTCTGCCAGCAGCCAAAGGTCTCTCCCCCCGCACGGCCGCACACGCGTTTCATCCAGCCACCCACCCCCAAAAACCACACGGGATCCCCACCCGACAGGGTCTGTGCCCCTCGCCAGCACCGGGGCGGCCTCCCCGGAGGGCACTGCCACCGCCACCCCCTCCCAGGTCTGATCACCCAAGCGTGGGATACCGGGAAAACACCGAGCATTCCGCCTCCACCCCGCGGCCAGCCGCGGGTCTGGGAAGGAGGCCGAGGGCTCGCTGGGAACAGACAGCGCAGATGTCGCGGGCTGCCCGACAAGCCCCGGCAGCCGCGGCACGAGGCTCCTGCCCTGTTTCCAAAGCGATTCCGGAGCCGAGAGTCCAAGGCGTGCCAGGATGCCTCCAGGCCCGTCAGCAGCCGCCGCAGAACCCATCGGGGCTGGTGTATTTAGAAGGGTATTTCAAACCTCTGCTTAAATAGAAACATCTTCACCTCCCCCCCGCAGCAATCGACGAGCCGGGTGTGGCTGCAAAGCTAGCCCTGTTTAAGCACAGACACGGTGTTCAGGTCAAGTTTTAAGCCTTTTTGGAGAGGGAGTACTGCACCTGTCCACCACTTCAACAAACCAACCCTCCCAGAGCAGAGAAGGCGATTCAAGGCACCAATGCAGCCCCGGTGTCCTCCCGAGCTGCCGTCCCCAGCTGTTTCCATTCACACAGACCCACCTGGGACACCCCACGGGACTGAGAGTGACCACCTACCCCCAGCTCTGGGTGATGTTGGGTGCCCACACACCCTGTCTAGGTGGGGAAGCACCAGCCGAATTCCGAGGTAGGCTTGTACTACTGTAATAGACACTACATTTCTTTTTAACTTCTGTTAATTAGAAGCCAGTCTAATTTAAACCTTCAAAACTAGCACAAGCGTCGGTACAGATGCTGCAATTAAAGTTCTGCGAGTTCTCTGTGCAGAGGCTCTGCTCCCCCAGCCTGCAGAGCGGGGCCAAGGGCAGCTTCGCTCCCAGGCTTTGCCATCTGCGAGCGGCAGCGCGCCCGGCAAAAGCGCCGTCTTAAATCCCGGAGATCTGGAAGTGTGATAAAAAGCCAAATCCCATCAAGCGCTCCCACACCAAACCACAGTCTTGAAGGGAAACCGTCCTCGCAGGAACGGGCTGAGCTGCAGGAGCCGTGCAGCTGTACCGCAGTGCCGGTCCTGCTGCGAGGGCTGAGTAAGGGCTTCAGGTGGGGGAAACAAAGGGGTGAGTTAATGGGATTAGGGCAGCGGCGAACGAGACACTGAAATGCGGCACCAGGACCAGAGGGGACATTCCCCAAGGTCCCCGGCTGCAGCCCGGCCACGATTCACCCGCGCTACCGCGGAGGCTCCAAGCACGGTGCACAAACTACTCGCACACCCAGCCCCAGGAGACCCTTCCCAGCAGCCCAGCTCGTCCCCCCCCGGGGATGAAGGCGCTTCCTGGAGCCGGCAAGGACACGGCACACCGCCCAGACAATAGACTGTACCGCCATTGTCTGAGGGAGGGCCCCGCGCAGCCGCCCCACCTTCCCCCAGCGCCCTGAGCCCTGGGGACCCACGGCTGTCCCCGCTCCCGCACAGCAGCCACGGTGCTAGGAGGGAGCAGAAACCTCAGCCACCGCGGCCAGGAGCTCTGTGCGTCCCCGTCCTGATGGCCAACTTGTTAAAGCCAAATTAGCAGTAAAATGGGCTTTTCATGACACTTCATGGAAATCCTCCAAAACAATGAGCGATCACAGGCTTCAGATGTGCAAACACAGTTCCAGTGGGTGCCCTGCACCCTTCCAGCCAGCTCCGACACCGACAAGGACACAGAAAGGGACCCCTATAATTTTCCCATCCTCGTTTCCGGCTGGGCCGGACACTCCGAGAGCGGAGCCTGGAGCAGCCCCCGCGGACACTGCACCTGCCCTGGATGCGGCTGACAGCCCGGAGCAAACGCCCCCGGCACCGCTCCAGCCCCCGGCACCGCTCCAGCCCCATCCCCGCGGCAGCTGGCAGGGAGACGCTGCGCCCCCGGCTCCCCACCAGCCGATGGCAGACGGACACCAGACCCGCGAGCATCGGGGCCAGCACTGGCGCCAAAACCAGCACGACGTGGGCTGGAGCAGGAGGTGAAGCGACTGCGGGGGCTGTGTCACGAGGCGTCCTCAGCTTCCACCACCCTTCTAGTATGGGGAAGCTGAAAAGGGGACATCAAACCAGACATGGGACTCACCCAGGCACTCCGACAGCGTAACGAGGAAGCCGGGGGTGCAAGGACTTAGAGCCTGGCTGGAGAGGGTGCAGGCTGACGCCCTCACACCCGTGCAGGCACGACGGTGGCGCAGGTCACCCTGTCCCATCCCCAGCAGCAGCCGTGCCCTCCTGAGCGTTCACGCTCCTCTCCCAGCACACGTCTCCCCGCGTTGCTCGTATGACAGCCCACGTTTGCCTTCTCCGGGCAACTCCCAGCAACATTTCAGCATTATCCTTTCATCTGTGCTGTAAACCTGATTAATTAAGCTAATCACTCAGCTAACGCAATTAGAGCGCTCTCTCCTCTCCAAACATCAGACAAACAGCCAAGTTTCGCTCCCCCCGCCGTTTCCCGGTGCGGATATCCGCTGTCAGGGGCTCAGCTGGGACACCCCGTCCGCACTGTGCCCAGCACCCCGAACTCGCGGGGGGCTGTCTGGGTGATATCAGGTCACCCGCATCCTCCTCGGCCCTCTCAGCCCCCAGACCCCACATGCCCGGCGGTGGGCGAAGGGTAGCCCTGGCCCCGCGGGTAGGGACAGCGATGTCGAGGCGTTCCGAGGTGGCCTCGAGAGCAGCACGCGTTGTCCCCAGGTGTGATCCTGGGCACGGAGCAGCCCAGTTTGCGTAAGAGCCTTACAGCACCGGGCGAGCCCCGTGCCAGGGCCTCGCCCGCCCAGCGGCAGCTCCGGGCGGGGCCGGGGATGGGGACAGAGTCGTCGCCTCGCACCGGAGCGCGGAGCCGCGACTCCCAAACAGGCTTCCGCGGCACTGGGAAGGGGCCGGGACAGCCCGGCCGCCCACGGGGGGAGCCCCGGGGACCCACCCAACTGGCCCCGCGCGGGACCGGCCGAGCTCACGGGCAGCGCACGGGGAGCCCTGCCCCAGACGGCAGCAGCGGAGCCGAGCCGGCACGCCCGGTGCTGCCCGGCCCGGATACCCGGGTCCTCCCCGCCCCGAGCGCGGCCGCTCCCCAGCCCCGCACGGCGGAGCCCGCACGGCGCCGGTGCAGCCCGGCCAGGAACGACCGTCGGCCACGGCCCTGGCCCCGTTCCGGCCACCCCAACTCCGCTCACCGGACCGCTCCCCGCCGCGATCTCCGCCAGCCGGGTCCTACGGACCCGTCCCCGCTCACCGTCGCGATCCCTGCCCGATTCCGCCGGCCTATCGCCGCGCACCGCCGCTTCCCCACGCCCGATGCTCGCTGACTCGGCTCCACTCACCGCCGCTCCCCGTGCCCGGTGCCCCGCCCCGCTCACCGTCGCTCCCCGTGCCCGGTGCGCCGGCCCCGCTCACGATCGCTCCCCGTGCCCAGTACCGCGGCGCCG
>VZRR01004069.1:0-10774 GCA_013398015.1 Oreocharis arfaki | reverse complement strand
AGTGCCAGCTGGGACTCGGGGGTGACCGGGAGGGGCTGGTGGCCGGGGGTGAAGGCGGGGATCATCACGTAGGGCATGTTGACCTGCTGGAGGGGGCAGGGACAGAGCGGAGAGACGCCGGATCAACGCTGTCACCCCCGGGAGGGGACAGCGGGACACGGGGAAGCCGCGGTCACCCCAGCACGGGGAGGGGGGACACGGGGAAAGGGACAGGGGAGGGGTCCCCCGCCTTTACCTGGATCTGCTGCTGTAGGAGGTTGATTTTGTGCTGCTGCTGGATGAGCTGCTGCTGCTGCTTGGCGATCTGGGGAGGGCACGGGGGGGTTGGTGACGTCGAGGACAGCGCTGGGCTGGCCTCCAGCCCGGCAGAACCCAGCCAGCACCCCAAAAAAGGGTCTGCAGGGGGTCCTGCCGGGCAGGAGGAGGGGCTGAGCTGCCCCTGAGCCACCTCAAGGGACACGAGGGCTGGGAGGGAGATGTGACCCCCACCCCGGGGTGTGAGAGCGGTGTCACCCCCGCCCTTGGGAGAGGGAAGATTGGTGTTGGAGGGTCAGGAAGGGCCTGGGGTGGTTTGTTCCTCTTCAGGAGCTCAATCCCCACCTCCCTCCACCCTTGGTCCTCCTGGCTCCAAGGCAGTGAGGCTTTGGGATGGGAAAACGGGACCCCCAAAGCCTCCTCCCCACCACTCCCAAGGGCTGCCTGTCCTGCTCCTGCGACCCCAAAGGGATCCCGGGAGGGATGGGAGGATCCGAACTCCTCCTGCAACCCCAAAGGGATCCTGGCAGGGCTGGGATGGGAGGTCTCCAACCCCTCATGCAACCCCAAAGGGATCCCTGGAGGGATGGGAGGTCCCCACCTGCTCCTGCTGCTGCCGTGCCAGCTCCATCTGCTGCTGCTGCTTCTCGAAGAGCATCGTGGCCATGTTCTTCTGCTCCGAGTGCGCCGTCAGGAGCTGGTCCCGCAGCGTGGACAGCTGGTTGATCATCACCAGCAGCTGCAGCTCCTTCTCCGCCAGGCTCTCCTGGGTTCCTGGGGGAAAAAAAAAACCCAGCTGGATGAGGGTCAGGGGTGTGGGGAGGGGGAGAGGGTCAGCAGCACAGCGTGGGGCCGCGGTGGTTTTATTTAAGGAGTGCAATTCCCGTTTATTTTGCCAGGGGAGAGAGACGGGAAATCTTTGGGGTGGGCACGGAAAACGTGAGGCAGAGAAGTCCTACGGCCGCCAGTGCCACGGCTGGGTGAGCAGGGAATGTCCAATTGGGGAGGATGGAAAGATCCCCACGTGCTGAACCCCCCTTGTGCGGTCAGAGGTGCCAGAGATGCTCAGCCCCCAAAAAAACCAATTAAAAAAGGACAAACTCCCGTGAAACGTGGTCACCCCACCCTGGTTTGGTGGGAAATGCCGCGTTCCCAGAGGGGACACGGGATGGAGGTTGCTGGAGGTGGATCCCACCTTTCACTTCCTTGGATTCAGCCGTGCTCCGGCCCAGCAGCCGCTCCTTCCAGTCACTGGACAGCAGCTTCTCGATGGTCGGCATCACTGGGGGACAGGGACAGGGATGGAGACGGGGACAGGGACGGACACAAGGAGGAGAGGACAACCCAGTGAGCGCACCCCAAGACTCTCCACCACGGCTCGGCCCATCCTGCAAATCTGGGAAAACCCTGAGGGACAGGCAAGGGATCCCAAAAGGCCCCTTGGGAACGTTTCCCACCTTCCTTCAAGTTCCTGTTGAAGTCCAGCTTGTCCTGGCCGCTGCCGGCCGGCTCGAAGGCCGAGCGCCGGGGCTCGGGAGCATCCCCGGCGGGAGAGCGGGATTCCTGCGGGACACGGAAGGTCAGGGGGCACTGCTGCCACCAACGGGGACACCCCCAGGATGGGAGATGCCGGTCTGGTGGGGTGTTGGGAGCTGGCAAATTCCCTGAATCCCATCTGGAGAGCATCGCTGCTCTTGGTGCCGGAAATGCTGGAATTTTCTCCCGTTTATCCAGCCTGTCTGGCTTCTCTGAGCTCCTTTCCCCGGCACAGGGAGCAGTCAGGGAGAGGGGAAACCCCGAGGGCAATGGAAAAGGGAGGCTGAAGGCATGGGGAACACCTGGAGGGGGCTGTGGGGGGCTCCGCACCGAAGGTGACGCCCTGAAACCCCAGGGGTGACCCGGGAAAGGCCAAAAAACCTCGGGAGAGCCTCAGATTTCAGCTTTAATTCCTCGGGATGAGGAAAAACCCACCCGGGGGGAGCAGCCACCCGCTGTTCCGGGGGTGGGAAGGGTCTGGAGCAGGGGTGGGGCCGCGTTTGTCACCCCCACCTGCGGCAGGGCCTGGGGCTCGGTGCCGTCCCTGGGCGGTGGCCCCGGGGGGTCGTGGGGCCGGGGCTCGGCGCTGGGGGCAGCTCCCGGGGGGGTCTCGGGGCCGCCCTCCTTCTTCTCCTCCGTCTTCACGGCGCAGTTCACCATGGTGCCCGCTCCATCCGGCTCCAGGGGCGGAGACACGGCGCTCCTCATGGACATCCTGCGGACAGCGGCGGGGTCACCACGGCCACGGGGCACCCCCGGGCATGGGCACCCCTCTCGCAGGCTGGTGCCCCACGGTGCAAGGACGCCGCTGCTGGGTTTTGCCATGGGCAAAGCTGAGCTCTGGTTCCCGTTTTTTCCGGGGTTTTGGGGCTCAGTCCTCAGGGAAATCAACCCTTCGCACTTTGGGGTGGAGGAGTGAATCCCTGAAGGCAACGCAGAGGAATTGGGGTTGAGGGGGCACACGAGGTGCCGTGGCCAGCAAGCGCAGGCTGGCGGTGATGGGGACCCGTGCCAGCACCCCAGGGGTCCCCGGGTCCCCCCTCAGCGCTCCGTGCCTAGAAAGCCGTGGGAGCAGCGGCAGGATTCCCGCTCCGACGGGAAGTGGAAATCCTGGCTCTGCCCAACAAGGGCTGGGATGGCACCAGAACGGCTCCTCCGGGAATCCACGGCACGGGATGGACCTGGCACCGGGACCGGCCACCAGAAGGGCTCCTCTGGGAGTCCCTGGCACGGCACCGGGCTGGGATGGCACCAGAACTGCTCCTCTGGCAATCCCTGGCACCAAAACTGCTCCTCTGGGGGTCCCCCGAACAGNTAGAAAGCCGTGGGAGCAGCGGCAGGATTCCCGCTCCGACGGGAAGTGGAAATCCTGGCTCTGCCCAACAAGGGCTGGGATGGCACCAGAACGGCTCCTCCGGGAATCCACGGCACGGGATGGACCTGGCACCGGGACCGGCCACCAGAAGGGCTCCTCTGGGAGTCCCTGGCACGGCACCGGGCTGGGATGGCACCAGAACTGCTCCTCTGAGAGTCCCTCGCACAGGATGGACCCGGGACTGGCCACCAGAATGGCTCCTCTGGGAATCCCTGGCACGGCACCAGGCTGGGATGGCACCAGAACTGATCCTCTGGAAATCCCTGGCACCAAAACTGCTCCTCTGGGAGTCCCTGGCACGGCACCGGGCTGGGATGGCACCAGAACTGCTCCTCTGAGAGTCCCTCGCACAGGATGGACCCGGGACTGGCCACCAGAATGGCTCCTCTGGGAATCCCTGGCACGGCACCAGCCAAGCCCCTGCAAGGACAAGGGGCTGGCCCCAGGAACAGCTCTCCCTGATCCCACCGAAACCTCTGCAGGTGCCAATCCCTCTCCCGGTGCTGCCGGACGGGCACGGCAGAGATGCCGAGGAGTTTTATAGGGGGTGGTCTGTAACGCCCCGAGGGGATTCCATTCCACGGGGTCTGTAGCAGTGAAACTGCCCCGTCCCTTGCTCCCGGTGCCGGCGCGGCCGGCGCCGAATCCAAGAGCGAGCGCCAGGATCGGCGGTGCCCACGGGGCAGTGCCCACGGGGATTCGCCTTCTGGGGGCCACCAACCCTCCCACCACCCAGCAAGAACGGGAACGAGCATTGTCCTCGCCTCTCAGGCGGGAATAACGGGAAAAGGAGGCTCTTAAGGGAGGGATTGACCCCGGGCGCTGCCAGGAATCGGGGTCTGGGTTGTGGGAATGCCCTGGGAATGGGGACAGCACCTGCGTTGGGGGCTGCCACCCCAAACCCAGCACGCTCTCACCTCCCAGACCCCCACCAGGAGCCCCTAAACGCAGTTCGGGGGTGCAAAGGCGGGTTTGGGGAGGGCTGAGCCGGGCCGCCCGGCTCGGGGGGCAGCAATTACATAACAAACAAAGGCCGGCTCAAGCTGCGAATTAATCAAACGGCTGAAAATAAAACCTTCCTCTCAGGAACTTCAAACAAAAGAAATGAAAACAACAAGGCCGGCTGGGTAATGAAAAGCCAGGGCTGTGAATAGGGGACAAAAGGAAGTGGAACAATGGGGTGTTGGACAAAAGCAATAAAGTAAAGGGAAGTGTGACAGCTCCACAATGGGGCACTGTGCTCGCCAGCCTTTCTGATCTTAGCGGGGCTTTTTTTAATCTCGGCTCCCTCGCCCTCCGCCGAACAAACCCGCCGGGTTTCCTCCCGGCCCCGCACATCGCCCGGGAGCTGCCGCATCCTGCGGCGCCCCTTCCTGCCCCGGCTCACCTTGGCCGGGGCCACCGCGGCCCCCAAAATCCATCGCCGGGAAGGAGCGGGCACGGCGGAATTGGCCTTACCGGGGTGTGCTACAGGTGGGGAAACTGAGGCAGGAACTCGCCGCACGGCGGCGTTTCCCCACCTCAGCCCCTCAGGTGTGGGCGAAACTCCTTTTTTTTCCCCAGCTTCTTTTGTGTTTTGCAAAAATCGCAGGTTTTGTAGGTTTGGGATGCCGCCCAAGGCAGCAACAGCAGCACGGAGCGACGCCTTTGGGTTTGAGACGGGCACAAAAATCCCATGGGGCCCCTCCCGCAGGTCCCGTTCCCTTCGTGCTTCACCTCCCGGTGCCACTGGAAGTTTTACTCCTAAAACGGGGCCAGCGCTTTAATGGGGCCGCGTTCGAGAGAGGCCTCGCTGAGGGTTTGTTACCCGAGCAAACGGGGGAAAAAGGGGAAAAGGCGCTGTTATCCCATTCCAGGCGGGGCTCAGGTGTGGGATCCGGGGCTGCCTGGGGCACGCAGTGGGCACGGAACAATCGCTCTGGCACTGGGACCGGAAGGGATCTTCCAGGGTGGGGAGGAAGGCAGGGAATGGGGTCGGGATGCAAAGTGCCAGCCCGGAGGATGGAAACAGATCCCGAATCCTCATGGGATGCTTCCTCCCCTCACAGCGTTCTGGGGGCTCATCCCAGGAGCGGCAAAGCCCTAAAATTCCCGTATTTCATCTCGCTTCCCAATCCCAGCCTGGCAACTCCAGGATTTTTGGGATGGCGACAGCTTTTTATTCCCCGGTTCGTACCCGTGAACGGCACGTCCTGCAATTCTCCCGGTGGCCGTGCCACCCTTCCTGCCCGCCAGCCAGGCCTGATCCTATCGGCCCCGGTTGTGCCGAGCAGAGCAGCTCCAGGGGCTGGGAAAAGGGGATGAGGTGCCAGAAAACCCCCACCCTGCCCGGCACCGGTTTGGGCATCCTAGAGATGCCAAAATCCCGGCACTGCAGGAGCTTGGGATGCAAGAAATGCCAAAATCCCGGCACTGCAGGAGCTTGGGATGCAAGAAATGCCAAAATCCCAGCACTGCAGGAGCTTGGGATGCAAGAAATGCCAAAATCCCGGCACTGAAGGAGCTCGGGGATCCGAGAGATGCCAAAATCCCGGCACTGCAGGAGCTTGGGATGCAAGAAATGCCAAAATCCCGGCACTGCAGGAGCTTGGGATGCAAGAAATGCCAAAATCCCGGCACTGCAGGAGCTTGGGATGCAAGAAATGCCAAGATCCCGGCACTGAAGGAGCTCAGGGATCCGAGAGATGCCAAAATCCCGGCACTGAAGGAGCTCGGGGATCCGAGAGATGCCAAAATCCCGGCACTGCAGGAGCTTGGGATCCATGAAATGTCAAGATCCCAGCACAGCAGGAATTTGGGATCCAAGAGACACCAAGATCCTGGCACTGCAGGAGTTTGGGAATTCAAGAGGCAACGAGATTCCAGAACTGCAGGAGCTCGGGGGTCCAAGAGATGCCGAGATCCTGGCACAGCGGGAATTTGGGGATCCAAGAAATGCCGAGATCCTGGCACTGCGGGAGCTTGAGGATCCAAGAGATGAGATCCCGACACAACAGGAGCTCAGGGATCCAGGAGACGCCGAGATCCCTCACCCTGTGTCACATCCCTCCTGCCTCGGGGCTGACCCTGCCCCTCGATTTGGGGACAGCCCCACCCCAGGGACATTTGGTCACCTGGTGGGGGAGCCGGGCTGCCCGGATTTTTGGGATGACCCTCTCCTCTTGTGCCCATCATGTTGTCCCAGCTCTTGGAGCTTTCCTCTCCTCCCTCCCAAAACTCTCCGTCCACGGCTCTTCCCTTCAGGAGCCCAACGTGGCGCCCAATCATCCCCCAAACCCCCACGGCCTCACCCCGCCACCACAGCCCAGGGAAACAGGGAAAACGAGGAAAAATCCACGGAGGAAACACCAGAGGAGCAACGACGGCCCCACCGCCGGCACGAGCAGCGGCCCCGACACCCCCGGGAGAGGGCAGAGGAAAAAATAAAGACACGCACGGACATTTTCCTCTTCCAGGCAGGACCTGAGGAATCCCGGCCGGCCACCGGGACAGACAATAGCCCATCTCCTGCCAGACGAGCGGGGCCGCTTTCCTGCCAGACTTGGAATGTCCTTTCGGGGCCGCTTCCAAGCGTTTCCGCCCCGGGTGTCTTCCAAGAGAAAAGAATGGATGTTTGCTCCGCCGTGCCCAGGCAGGGATGGCCAGGGGTGGCCGGTGTCCCTGCTTGGGGGAAGTTCACGGGGGCTGCCGTCCCTTCCCAGGGGATCCGGAGCATCCCAGGATGGGGGGGTCATTCCCTGGGAAGGGAAGTGGAATGTGCCGTCCATCCACGGCAGCGGGAAAAACGTGGACGAGGCAACGCGAGACCGCGGGGTTTGCTGCTCGTGAAAAACCGGGTTTTGAGCCCGAAAGGCAACGGGATGAGCGTTTTCAGCCCCAGAAATGGCACCAGGGCCACGCCAGAGCCACAGCTCCGCGTGTCACCGCTCGCAGCGCGTGTGCCCTGCCGGGGCTGTGTCCACACCCCGCCGCCCCGCAAAGCGGCAGCGGAAACGCTCCAAATTCGGGCTCTGCCCTATCCTCGGCCGCCCCCGCGTCCTCGACACCTCACCTGCGCCCGAGAGTGGAAAAACCCAAAGCTTCCCCCACCCAGAGAGCTCGGGGCGCCGGAAAAGCTGCAAAATCCGCGCTGAGACGGGAGATTTTCAGTGGGCACCGGGGATTCGGGGAGGGGGATGCTGCGAGGGGCAGCGGGAGCAGGAGGGGACAGGCAGGGCCAGGATGGGGATTGCCTGGAGTGTCCTTTCCCAATCACCATCCCAAAGAGACCCCCAGACCCCAAACGCCCCTTTCCATCCTGGCAAGACCTTTGGGGTGAGCAGGAGCTGGGATTTCCCAGATTTTGAACCAGCCGGGCCTTTGTCCATCCTCCATCCACCCCCAGCTCCCTGAAGGCGATTTCTCCTTCCCCCAAGGACAAAAGGCCTTGGGAAACATCCGGAAACGTCCCCGTGGGGTCAGGGCACAGCGGTGACGCGCCGGTGACAGCACCGGCATCACGGAAACTCCCGGGAACGGCCGGCACAGGAAGGAGCCGGGGTCACCCCTCTGCTTGTGCCAACCCCGCTTCCACCAGCTGCCCTCTCCAGGGGTGTGGGACCCCCATCCTGGGGTCCCCATGGTGGGGTTGTCCCCTCCTCACCCCAGGAATTGTTTCAGCACTGCCACGTTATGGGGTTTTTTTGGGGGGGAAAACAACACTTTTCTGTCTTTTAAGATGGGAAGGAGCAAGCCAGGTCTCCTCAGCGCCCACGGAAGATTGAATCCGAAAGAAACGATGACCGTTTTTACCGATTCTATCCCAAAAAAAGCCAGCCTGCCTCTTCCCAAGGCCTCCAGGCCGTATCCAGGAGTATTAATGAGATTAATTTCTCCCTGATGAATTCCAGCAGAGTTTGGGGGGCAAATCCAATCAATCCCGCTCTCCAAAACTTGAGGCGAGAGGGAAAAGAACAGGGATTCGTCCCAAAATTCGCTCAAACGCAAGGCAGGGAGGGAAAGAGGAATTCCCAGGTTGAGTCAAGGGGAAGGGGAGGATCTGGGGGGCTTCATGGGATGCTCCATGTTCTCCATCAGGGATGTTTTCCATCTGCTATAAATCCCAGGAGACCCTGGTGTCCCAGGAAATGGGACAAGGACTAAACTACAGCAGATCCAGCTCTGCCCTCAGCGGCTCCACTCCTGCTTTTCCCATGGGATTATCCCACTTGGCCAAATCCAGCTCACCCCCTTGACCTCCCTGTGCCCAGGGGGACCAGCAGGATCCCGGTGGGATGCTCCAGGTGGGCGGGAATGGGAAAACAAAGCCTCCCGACAAAGCCTGATAAGGATGAATCAAGCCCCACACATTCCCTGTGGGCACAGGGATCAGGATCCATGCCCCACACATCCCCTGTGGGCACAGGGATCGGGATCCATGCCCTACACATTCCCTGCGGGCACAGGGATCGGGATCCGTGCCCCACACATTCCCTATGGGTACCAGGATCGGTATCCATGCCCCACACATTCCCTGTGGCCACAGGGATCGGGATCCACGCCCCACACATTCCCCGTGGGCACAGATATCGGGATCCATGCCCTACACATTCCCTGCGGGCACAGGGATCGGGATCCACGCCCCACACATTCCCTGTGGGCACCGGGATCAGGATCCACGCCCCACACATTCCCTGTGGGCACCGGGATCAGGATCCACGCCCCACACATTCCCTGTGGGCACCGGGATCAGGATCCACGCCCCACACATTCCCTGTGGGCACCGGGATCAGGATCCACGCCCCACACATTCCCTGTGGGCACCGGGATCAGGATCCACGCCCCACACATTCCCTGTGGGCACAGGGATCCATCGGATCCGCCCCGGAGCTCCGGGTGCCACATCCCAGTGTCCCTTTGGATGGAGAATTCCCAGCTTCCCGCTGCCTCTGCTTTCCCGCTACTCCGAGGGCGCTCATCCTTTAGGATCCCTCGGCCTCTCCCTGCCCCAAAAACCAGCCGGGACCTTCCTTCCCAGCCCCAAATCCAGGGATTCTGCCTCCTGCGAGCCCGCGTGACAAAACCCAGCCAGGAGATCCGTGATTATCCAAACAACCCCAAATCCCTGGAAGCAGCCGGATCCTTCCTGGGGCGTCTCCTGGCCCAGGGCCACCCTCTTCACAGCCACGACCCAAACACATTTTTCCTTTTGCCGCGGGGAGGGTTCGAAATACGGGAGGGAGGAGGGGGGGAAAAATCCGCCTGAACCTCAGGTGGAACTTCCTGGCCGCGGGATTTATGAGCCGGGGAATGATCTCATCAGGGAAGAGGAGGAAACTCCGTGGCGCTGGAATTATTTCCAACCCTGCAAAGTCGTCCCCCCCCCGTCCCCGGGCATGGGAACGATCCCAGGACGAGGCACGTGATGGGATCGGCGCTGGTCATTCCCGTTTCCCGGCCTCCGGAGCAGACAGGAGGCTCAGGGTTGGTTCTTCCAACTCAAGGGGATAAATCCATAAGGAAAAGGCTCCTCCAGGTTTATGCCCAGGGTGTTTTATGGGGTTGGACGGATCTTTAGGAATAGGGGATGCTCAGGAGAGGGAAATCAGGGGTAGGGATGGTGGGGAGAAGGCTGAAAGCACGAAATCCCCTTCCCAGAAAATCCCAGGTCTAAACCTCCAAGGAAAACCAAACCTTTTTCCCCCTTTTCCTGCACCTTTCCCACCTCCCCTGCACTAAAACCCAAGAAAACCCCCAAATATTCTCTCTTTAACAGAGGGAAGCCTGGCGCTCTGAAAAAAGGATTTACCAATTTTATCCTTTTTTTTTTCCCACGTCAGAAATAAGTTTTAAAAGACCTTTCAGATGCAAAAACCTCCCGGGACTCTGGATGCAGAGCCTTTATCCCAATTCCCAGCAGGGTTGGACCAGCCCCACAAGCCACAGAGGTGTGACGGGAGCTCCAGATCCTTGGGGTCCAGCAAGAAATCCCGGGAGCAGCTCCCAAACCCTCTCCGGGACATGCCCCCCACTCCCCAAACCAGCCCCAAACCATCGACGCCGGGAATTAAATTTAGAAAGGGACGAAACCCAGAGAAATCAAGAAAAATCTGGGATGAGGATGGGGACGACTCACCCGGAGCCTGGCACGGTGAGCCTGGCACGGCTCCCTCTCCTTCCCCTGGCAGCTGCCGCCCTGCCCTCGCCCCAAGGCGCCCTCGGCGTTTATCGGGGCGGCCGATCTGGGGTTTGGTGTCGTTTCTGTCACTCAGCGTTTCCAGGCACAGCCGGGGAGGTGCTGAGCATAAACTTGACTTCAAGCCAGGCTTTAAACAAGACTTTAGGCCAGGCTTTGAACCGAAAACGTTGAACAAGGCTTTTCCGTCGCCTGAGGGAGGGAGGGCCAAGCCACCCAACCCTTTTCCCGGCCTGCTTGGGAAACGAACCCCAAAGCGGGGCTCCCCCCCACCTGCCCCGCATCTCCCAGCGGGAGGGAAGCGCTTCCCAAACCCTTTTCCCATGGGAAATCCATGGGAGGCGTTGGGGGCGTGAAGAACCCGGGCGCTGTTTCGTCTCCATCCCAGTCCGTGACCCCCCCATCCTCGATCTTTCATGGAATTTCCCACCTTC
>VZRR01004065.1:49053-81917 GCA_013398015.1 Oreocharis arfaki | reverse complement strand
TGTGCTTCAACTGCAACACCCCAGCAGTGAAAATACCATGATCTGAACACCAAAACGACAGCAGGGACATCACAACGCAAAGTTCTCTGCCATGCATGCAGACATGAAGATTGCCTCCCTTGCTGAGGGAGTCCAGGGTCTGTAAAGCTGAGCACAGACTTCTGTAGGACTGCCTGGCATCTTTGGCATGAGTCATCACAGTCTTCCCTTGCCTTATTCTGATACTACAGCACAAAAAGCACTCAAGTGAAACCAGGCCTTTTTTCCTTTCCAGGTTAAAAATCCAGTACTGTGGTGGTATTCAGTCAAAGGTTGGACTTGATGATTGTGAAGGTCTCCTCCAACCTCAATGATTCTAAAGCAAAGGCCAGGTCTGACCATTCAGAGTACTTAAAATAAAAGGGATGATTTCCTTGTTCTTTCCCTGATACTGGTAAGGTAAGGCTGTGGTGGATAAACCCTAACACTTGAATAGTACATGAGCTTTGCAGCCTGCTGTACAAGGTGTTTGTTTCTCTCTTCAGTCATTATGGGCTCCTAAAGTCTAAGCCCTTTCTGCTGCAAGGGGTTACAGGAAAAATCTGAACAGAGAAGCAAGGAAAGATGGGTTTGCCTTCTGTTGGTGTGAGGATATCAACCAGCCTGTGGTACTCTCCTCTTCAAAAGTCAGGGCTTGTAAAGGATGCTTCCTGCATTTCTCCTTCCTAATGCCTTCAGGCCGCCCAGAGAAAACTGTTCCACTGTTGCAGCCGCACGTGAAGGTCACGCCTGCAGAAAGAGTGAATGCAGCAGTGCTGTGGGCAGAGCTTGGGTCCTTTGGTCTGGAAGCACGGGAGAACAAGGCCTTCCCTCTAAAGGACAGGAAAGCTGGATTTTTAGGTGAAACATGACAGAGTTTTGCCTTTTCCCGCAAATTAAAATGTGCTCATCTGGGCTGATTCTAGAGGGAAATGTATCACCAGATGATCAGGAGTCCAGCAGCTAACACTGATTTAGCCAGCAACAGACTAGAAGGCGCATCAGATCAGGGTTCATCTGGTTTTGTTGGTCAGGACAAAGCACGGCAGCTGCTTCTGAAGCTGCTGTAAAACCTGAGCAGTAAGCCTGGGGCAACAGCTTGTCCTTGGGTTGTTTGTCAGCCCCAGGTGGGTGGTGGTTGCTCGTGCTGTAAAGTGCTGATCCTGCAGCAGGACCCTTTTATGTCAGCTACAGCTTTTGGGGTCTTGGTTTTCAGTGGCCCCTTTCTTCTGGAGTCCCAGTGAACCTGCACTGTGTGAGCTACGAGCAGTTCCTGTCCCAGCCTGTGCCCGGCTTGGCTCCTGGTCTCCATCCCTCTCTCACTGCCATCCCCAGCTCCTTCTGCCATCCCTTGCATCTCCTGGATTTTAACTCGTTGCCCATTACTTATCAAACATGTTAATTACAGAGAGGATTGCTTTTATCTGCTGCAGCCCCAGAGAAGTTTGGGGATTCATGGCTGGAGAATGCAGTTTGATACCACCTGCCTTGGGGGAAGGATGCAGAGCCAAGGGCCCTCACACCACTCTGATTTCTAATGGAAAAAATATTCAAGCTTCATCCACAGGCAGCAAAAACAGAAATCATGTCCATGGGGTTTGTTTCAAGTGGAACCCTCCCTGCAGGTGCTGCATCCCTCTGGAGTAGCTGGACTTGGATGCAGTGGGAAAAAGTGTCTGCTGGCACTTACAGAGCAGGTCTTCCAGCTACCAGGGAAAAGGTTGTGCTCTCCAGGCCAAACCTGGATGCTGCTCTTCTTCTCCAAACAGGCATTTATCAAAACTTCATCTGGTTCTCTCAGAAAAACCCACTAAAGAAAAGGAAGCATAGCTGGGTGATGGGAGAAAAAGAGTAAGAAATCAAAAATTAATCTCTCTCTCTCCTTTACATCAGGGTCTCTCTAGTGAAAAGCACCTTTTTGGTTTCCCTGTGCTGGGAAGAAAGCCATGCTTTGCTGGTATCAGCCATCTAATTAGGAAGGGGGTTGTGTGCGTGAGCAGGTAGCTCAGGAGCAGATCTTTTGTGAGCAGAGCTAATTTCATTTGTGCAGAGAGAAATGTGGGGCTTAGGCTGAATTATCAAATGAATTATACCAACAGATCATTTGCCTTCGCAGTGATTTAATTATCAAAGATCTTGCAAATGAAGGGAGGGGGAAAACCAGATGAGGGACGGAGCCTTTCCTGAGGGAAATGTCAGCTTGCCAGCCGCATCCTTCACCTGGCTATGTCAGGCCAAGGTTATTAAGGGAAGGTGACATGGTGCAACCATTTGTGATGGAATTCTTCTGTACATCTGCCCTCCCTCCAGTTGTGCCTCTGTAGCCGTTCCCAGCAGACAAACACGTTCCCTGTGCAAGGAACTCGCCCTCTTTCTTAGATGAATTATCCCAAGTGCCTCAGACACTTCAACGTTCTTTGTCAGGCTGATAAAACAAGTCTTACTTCAGCTGGTAATGAACCTGATGTGCTGTGACAGCCACAAGCAGGGCAACAAAGAGAATCCTCACATGTCAGGAGATCTGAGCAAGACCTCAATCTCCCACTACCAGAAAGAGCAGGATGTGTCTCCAAAAGTGACAGTCATGATTTCCTCACACAGGAACACATGAATGCAGAGACTGATGTGCCAGGTTCTGTTAACACAGGGTTCCTTTGAAAGCAGTTATTCTTTTGTGGACCTTGTCTTGTCATCAGGTCTGAGATCGTGCTTCTCTGGGACAAGAGAGGAGGAAACAATTCCAGATTGCCTTAATTTCTTTTAGAAAGTGTTTCCCTGCCCACAGGAAATATTTGGTGGGAGAAGGTAGCTTCTGTATCACAGGTCATGCACTGCAAAGCGTCTGTACATTTTAAACAACATGAAGGTACCTTGTGGAATTATAGCCACTGGAAATGAAATATCTCAAAATGTGAAAGGGCAAGAAGCATTTTATGAGTAGAAAAAGTAGTGGTACAAATCTTCCTTTTTCTTGAAAGGAGATCAGGTGGTTCAGGAACATTCAGAGATTTAAATTCCCTTGAGAGGACTTGTATTTAAATCAGCAGAGTTGATTAGACTGCAGGGTGTTGTGATGATGTCCCTCAGTGACTGGACTTTACTGATCCCCCGTGGAATTAAGCTGCACTCTCACAGTCTTCTGTGTGATTACTCAACTGTTTGCCTTCAAGGAGGCAGGGCACTCCTGCAGTCTGGCGGGGTCCACATACAGAAATTTCTACAGTGTGGTGTGAAAATCTCATAGCTGATGGTTCTGAGTCTACTCCAAGCTCATGGCCATGGAGATTCCCTCATTCTAAAGCCGTGGCCCTCAGAGGTCCATTCTCTTACATTCTCATCCCATTTTAATGCACATATTTGTTCCCAGGATAATCTTTGCAGGACTGATCCCTGCTGAGAGCCCCAGAACATCATACACATGCTCCCCTTACAGCTTAAGAAAGACACCAGCAGTTCAGCACATTATTCCTACACTTGCTGCTCTTTCTCTGTATTATTTTGAGCCTGTGATCAGAAGCAGAGCTGAAGCAGGAAGAAATGTTGATAATAAATTGTAAGCAGAAGCAGATAATGTGCCTTGTCCTCCCTGTAGCGCAGGGCTAAAATCCTTGGAAATGGGAACAGGGATTTTACTGGCATTAGTGGGTAAGACAGAAAGCTCCTCCCCCTTCCAGAAGTGGAAATAGAGAATTTGAAAGCTTTACAGAGAACAGCACTGAATAGACACTGACACAGTCTTCATACTTCCCAAAACCATTGCCAGGGAAGGGTTGAACAGCTTTACAATTCCAGTGGGAGTCACTGGGTGTGTGGAGAGCAGATGTGGCCCTGGATGTGAAAATGTCCCTTAATGTGGGTGCATGGAACCACTGCTTAAATAACAACACGGACGAAAGCCCATCTCCAGCAACAGCCTGGCATCTACACCCTGTCTCTTTTCAGTGTCCTCCCCGCAGCAAGGGACATCTCAGCTGGCCACGACTGCCCAGCAGGGAGGACAAGAAGCCCCTCTCTCCTCTAAAGAGCATCACCTGATTTCAGCACAAGATCCATGTGGCAAAATGGTCAGAATTTGGAGCTGATGCCCAGGCATGAGAGAAGTATGGGGTTTAAGAAGCTGGGAGAAGCTGGCAAAGTCAGTCTGGGGCATGGATAAAACCTGCCTCCAGTGAGAGCTCAGTGGGGTTGTGTAGAGCAAGGCAGAGTAGAAGGTACCAAGTGGCCACGCAGAACCATGTGGTGAATCTTTCTGGGTAGAGGTCTTTGTCCAAATTGAAACATGTCTTCATCTCTGAAAAGTGAAGCAATAAAGCAACATTTGTTGTTAACAGGCTAAAAATAAAAAGAGAGATTGGTCTTCTGTTCAAAAGGAAGGGTTGTTCAATAAGCTTTTTGTCCAATGTTTTCACAGAACAGTGGCTTCCCAGACAGCTTCATCCTGGAGACAGAAGGAAAATGTGTTCTGTGGCACACAGGCTGGAGGGGGGACCAAAACTGGCTATTAATATCCAGGCACAGCAGTTAAACAGAATCACACAGGGATATTTATTCTTTGCTTCACCAAAAATGAACAATAATTAAGTGGAACTGGCCAACGAGCTTGTTCTGCTACTGACCCAGTAGCTGGGGAATAGAGAACTTGTGACTGCTATTAGACAAGCAGAGGCATCAAATGGAAACACCCCTGGCTTTACTATAAATGTATAGGAACTGCTGCCACAGCTCAGACTGAGGGGCTCTCTGGGCTGACATCCTGTCTCCACTCTTGCATGGAAACAGCACATGTTAAAAATTGTTGTGTAAAGAAGCCCCATGTGAAACAAAATGGGAACTCAGACACTGTGCAGTTGTTCTTCACACATCTTCATCCTGCCTGCTCTCCTCCTCAGCACTCCCCAAGCACCAACCAGGCTCCCCGTGAATCAGAAAGGATTTCAGAGTTGGTTTACGTGACTTAACTCTCTGCCCATTCCCTCGCTGCAGTAGAATAAAGTCAGATAACATTGCACAGGGCAGCACGTGCAGTCTGTGTCTGTAAATGGCAGATATCAAGGTACAAATGCTTTGGGGTGGAAGCCAGAGCAGTGCCTAGGGAGCCATGACGAGAGAGGGGTCCCTGCTGTTGAGAGTGGATTAAGGAGAAACACCTGAATGGCTTTTGTATCACTTGTAAGTTTATTTTTTTAAAGCTTAAACTATGATAACTCTTTTAGCACGACTGGCTGTAGCTCAGGATTCCTGTGCTGTGCTCTCCTGTACAGAACAGATGCATCCAAACAGAGGATTTCCTCAAAACTGCAGTGGAGATGGGTGGCAGAGCAGAGATGGCCATGTTTGCATCTATCACTGGTTTTCACTCTTCTGCTGAGAAGATTTCAACCATGTTTCCTCCAGACAGGTTTAGAAAGAGTTCATCCAGTCCTGCATGGAAATGCTGATATCTGAAATGTTCAAGTGTGTGGGTGGGCAGAGCTCTCTCAGCTGCATATTTTGTAAATGAGAACTGAGAAAAGAGATTTTCTTCCCTAAGACTGGAATTAAAACAAACAAACCAAGGAAACAAAAATCAGTGTAGTGGGGTCATCACAAAATTCTTTTCCTTCCAGTATAAACCATCAAGATTACTATTTAATGGTGGCAACTGAAGAACTGGTCCCCCCTCAATATAGGCAGAAGCCCATCTGTTAACTGTGAATCATGCAAATAATGTGGCATCAGAGGCTCCAGGGAAGGTTTAACTGTTTTGCAGCTCACATTCCCCATGCTCTACCCACCCTGCACTCAGCTTCATGGCCTGGCTGGGAGGATTTGGTCACAAGCCAGGAATTATCTGTTCATATTTTAAAGATTTGCCTCATGGGTCCCTTCACAGTAGAGAATTGGTCAACACCTGAGCCTATGAGCACTGAGCTCAGACCAAAATGCCATCCTGCAAAACAGGGAGCTCCAGCTTAGGGATGGCTCTGCTCAGGGATTACTGATCGATACTGTGGTCCCAAGTGCTGTCTGGCAAGCTCAGGTGGTGCCTTTAACATGTGTGGCTGCGTCTGAGACCTTCCTCACATCATCTGTGCCGTGAGAAGCACCTTTCAGGGAATCATACCTAAGCATTAACCCTCCAAGCTGTTCCTGCAGGCAGAAATCTGTGAGACACCCACAGGAGTCCAAGGGCTCTTTGCACACAGCTCTGGGTGGGCTGGGAGAGGCTCTGTGGTGACAACGTGTCCAGTGTCTCAAGAGTGACCATGGACTGATATCAAGAACACTGAGGGATATCCTGTCCACAACCATGGAGCTGGCAGTCGGGAAGTGAGGTGGGAATACAAAGCACATCTCCAGGCTCCATCCAGAATGCCCCAAGGAGAGCAGATAGCACAGAACATGCAAATTCCACACATTTACACACCTCGGGTGTTGGTTTGACACTGAGGCCCCTGCCAAGTGTTCCCTAGGGCACCAGCCCTGCCATGCGGATGGGAAGGAGAAAATTCCATGAGTGACCCAATTCCCAACAAACGCTGCATTGTCCCCATGGATTCTTTGTCCATCATGCAGGGAAACAACATCATCTCCTGGAGGCCAGCCTGCTTTTCTGTGGCTACAACAAGGCCTAGGTGTTGTGTTTGTTGTGTTTATTGTGTTTATTGTGTTTATTGTGTTTATTGTGTTTATTGTGTTTATTGTGTTTATTGTGTTTATTGTGCAGCCATCAGTGGTGTCACGATGCCCTGGTGAGCTCTGGGCTGGGAGGGTTAAAAACAAGAGCCTCTTTTCAGTGACTGAAGCACAGTGGCTCACTGTCATCTCTCAGGTTGTATCTTAGCAACTGGCCAGCCAAAACCAAAGGATCAGCACACCTCAAAGTTTCTCCAGATCTGCACGAAGCTCCTGGGTCTAGAATTTGTGCTGAACTCCCTAAAAATAGGCACTCCTGCAAGAACCATCCTGCTTCAGGAGAAATAATGATAATATTCCAGACCACGGGCTGGAGAACAAGAATATGTTTGAAGTTCAATCCCTGCCTCATTTTTCAATGAATTTTTGCTGAGGTCCACGTGATCCATGTGGGAGCTTGTTGGAGGGTGGCTGACATGTACTTGTGGTTTGGATCCTGGTGGAATCTGCTTTCCAAATACCCCTTGCTCCAAGGGTTGTCCACAGGACCCTGTTCACTGCCAGCTGGCCCTGCCTGAGCCAGCCTTCACTGATTTATGTAGAGCACTGCAAATCTCTTCTGTGAGTGGTATTAATGCCATTTTGGGGACATGCAATGCCTCCTCCATGAGCTCACTCACAAAAATGAAGCTCAGGGCTGTTCCAGAAAGAATTCTGTGCAGAACAATGTAGCCCTTCACTGACAACTGTAAATCAAATTAGAAATGTTCCTAAAAATTAGCAGCAGCATCAGACGACGCTGAATTTCCTCAGTGATCTGTGGGAGAGTAAGCTGCTATAAATAAACTGAAGCATTGCAATGATGAAGTTCCAAACAAAGCCAAATTGCCAAAACAGCCCCAGAGCCTTTCAAAGCAACCAAACTCTTTCAGTCCAAGCACATGAGCATTTTCAGACACACTGAGCTGGACAAAAGGAGATTGTGTGGGAATGCACAGAGGGAAAGGCACTGGGTGCTGCTGGAGCAGGGACACATGACCACTGCATTTGCGTAGCGCTTTGGGCAGGGAGGAACTAATAATTTTTCCCTTTTCATGAAAAAGAAATGAGACAGAGAGAAGTCAGTACATTTGCTTGGGGCCTAAGCAAGGAGCAAGCTTGAGGCAACCGGCTTTGCTTTCCAGGTTGCCACCCCCTGGACTGTGGTGCTTCTCCCTCAAAGCTGGCGGCAGCTGGACCCATTTCACATGAACCTGAATATTTATCATATTTTAAATTCCATCTATTAGAGACTCCTGATTCAAAACCTACCAAAACATGTCTTTTTAATGTGTTCTGCAAGCCTGTTTGTGGTACAGATCATCTGCCACTCCATGCTGTGGCTCTAAAGACAAAACATACCAGAACAAAAATATATTTACAGCAGATCCCAGGCTGCCAAGACAAAGAGCTACCCCTTGCTTCTCCATTCACTGCAGCTGCACTGCAAGGAATTTTTAAAGACCCAAAGTATGCATTTACTATATTAATAGGATTCACGAGTTAGGGTAACAGAAGAACCCCTATAGGAACACACAGATTATACTCACTAACAATCATTCAGAGATTGTGTTTGCTTCTTAAATCCAAATTTTACTCTAAGACTGGTGGGGAACATTATGAGAAAGATGTGTAAAATGACCTGACTAAAAGCTTGAGACACGGGTCAAATAGTGCAAAGGAAAGAGTCCAAGAAGCTCCCTGGGCTTTTGCCCCTAGATTACCAATGGCTGTTTTAAAAAATACGTTCACCGGAGTCATATCTCTGAGTATCTCCAAGGGAATTTGCACACCTTCATTTTATGTAACACAAATTTGCCACTGATTGTCCCAAAATTTTACATATTTCTCAGCAATTCAGGAATTCAGCAATCATTCAGTCAAGTATTCATCAGCCTCAGCTGGTATAAATTGTGGCAGTATTTAAAATTCATCTGTCATTATTATACCCTGCTACAAAGCAAACAAGAAATCCACGTGCACCCACCCAAGCAAGCAGCAGCTTGGTCCTACAAAAGGGAGAGAGAATTTACTGCAAAATCAACAAAGGGGGGAAAAAAGGCTGAGCAGAGAAGCTGGATGGCACGGACAGGGAGAGAGCCTTTTATTTCAACACTGCTCATTAGCATTAAATAGCAAGCAAGGATGCAAGGTCTCAACATGTCTATCTCTTCTGGGTCTCATAAATTCAACCAGCAACATAATTCCTGCTTAAACAGAGCTCTCACTTGTTTCTTCTTCAATGCAAGGAGGGTTTGGAGGTGCTGTGAGGTGGTTTGTTGGTAAAGCAGCAATTGTAGCAATGCCAGGGGAAAAAATACACAGTCTTCCTTCTGCTTTATCACTGTATTTTCATTGCTGTGTGCCTAGAAGGGAAGGGTGGCACACACTGCAGTATTGGGGACAGCACTTGATAATACAACAGAAGAAAAACAAAATAAAATCAGCAATCAAAGCTGCCTTTCATGCCTTGGTTTGCAGAGAGTTCAACCCTGCACAGAAGCATGGAGGAATGAGGGGTTTTTTTAAGGGACTATGTTTTATTTATCTAAAGAGTGCTGCATTGTAATAATACACTGTGCTTGTGAACTCCAGAGTCTGAAGAGCCCTCAGAGAGAGGGATTTATAATACAGCTCTGCATCCCAGGAGGATGAAAGAGCTGTGCAGCTCTGGGTTTCATTACCCTTTGGCCCCTCTGCTCAGGCTGTGGCCATGGGGACCAGAGAGGCAAAGCTATTCTAGGAGACAATTTGGAGATTAAATGTCTCTATTTTGCCACACAGAAAGCTGCAGAAAGAGAGAATTAACTCATCTTTCCCAGACCCCTGTGTGGGACCTACTTTTCAGAGAGGAAGCTTGTTTCCAGTGCCCCGAATACAGGGCATGGAAGACAACGTGGGAATTTACCACAAGCCCAGAGGTCAGTGTGGGGCTGTGGGCCAGACTCATCCCATGAAGGTGCCTCCAGCCCTTGTTGGGGCACAGGGACACGGGCACACGAAACATAGCGCTCAGGGCTGCAAACTGCAGCTACTTCATCTCATGTGCTGGTCACCTCTGCTGGTGACACCTCAGGGACAGCTGCAGTGCACCCCAAACTGACATCTGTCACAAAGCAGCCTCACTCTATCAGCCTGGGAGAGTGAAGAAATGCAGGTCAAAAGGTGTGGGAATCACAGGGATCAGCATGGTTTGGGTTCTCACCCAACCCTGGCTCCTTCTGCCTCATTTCTGTCGGCAGATTCGTGCTTCACAAATTCATAAATCGGTGAAAACAATTTTTTCCCCACAACACTGCAAAGCTGTCATGCTTATTCATGCAGTTTCAAACTACTCCGGGGAGACAGGACCTGTAAACTCAACACAGCCCTTCCCAAAGCACCAAACAGCAGGCACAGGCACAAAAATGCATCAAAAGCTCCAGTGCCTGGGGACTATCTTAAGGGTCTCAGCTGAAAGGTGACACTTGTCCATGCTCCAGACAGGAACCTCACTGGGTAACCCTCCCCAGGAGGCACAAAACAACGACAAAAAAAAAAAAAAACACCTTTGCACTTTCCAGAAAATGAGAGAAACTGCTACACTGCCCTCCAAGCTCACATCTCACTCCTCAACCAGCAGGCAGCTCAGCCTTGCAAGCACGAAAGAGTTAAGCCGAGCCTCGCACAAACTTTGCAGTGAGCTGAGCTCAGAGCCTCCCTCCCTTCCCTCCGTGCCGGGAGCTGGGCTCATCCTCTGCCTGTTGCCTGTCGCTGCCGAGGGAGGGGTCTGGCTGCTGCCACCCCAGCGGTGCAAGAGAGGGCTCCTCGCCCCCTTCCCCTGCTGCCTGCCAAGGAAGGACCCAGCGGTGATGCTGCTCCGGACACATCCCAGGATCGGGAGTCAGAGCCATCCCTGCTGGGGAGATCAATAGTGGAGCAGGAAAAGTGCACTTGCCTGAAAGGACACTGTCCTGACTCCAGAAAAAAGGCAGCAAATCCTCTCTGCACAGATCCCACTACCCGCGAGGAGATGCTCCCAGAGGAATCACCGGCAAGCTCGTGGACTGAAGCAGGGACTCTGGTGTCTCATCCCAACACTGCTGCCTGCTCTGAAAGGTAACTGTGCTTTATTCTCTTCTCTCCCTGTGCACTACCACGGCCGGCACACTTACACATGTTCAGCATGAGAACAAAACATCCTCTCTGCCCCTAAAAGAGGAGACATCATCACCCCCCTGCCACTCTTCTCTCCCTCAGATCCTCCCTGGAGAAAATGCAAGCCATGGATGGAATTTAGAGTTTTGATGCTTTCTTTGCATTTCTCCAGTGCTGATATTTTCCTGTAAAGCTGACCTAGACAGAATACACCTGGTGCCATGTGCTCAAACCCAAACCATCCAGTACTTGCCAGCCAGTTTGGTGCACTTGAAGAAGCTACACCAGTAGCTTCTATTTTGTCCCACTTACCTGTTTGTAAGAGCCAGAGTGGGTGGAAAAGCAAAGGGGAACTCAGGAAAGTTGCCTGCACTTTCAGAGATGCTGTGCTGGCAAGCGGTGCTCACACTGAACATGGGAGTAGAAGGAAGCAGGTGGGCAAGACAAAATATCTACTGCAGCTGCAGGATCAATTTGTCTGTCTGTCTGCACTGTTTGGGGGAAAATCTGTCTTTCTGCTCCCCTGTGACCTCCAAATGTGCAGAGTAGAGCAACGCAGGCTTCAAAAACCCTCCCAGACCTGAAGCTCCCCACAGCCTGATAGATGCAGTGGGAGGCTGGTAATGGCAGTGCCCATGAACTTTTGGCTGACGAATTTCCTGGCTCAGCGACACACTCTGAAAAGAAACCCATCCTTTGTTGTGTGTGAAGGCTTCTATTTTCATTACAGATTTTTATTAAATGAAATGTGTTGGGTTTGGGGTTTTTTTTAATCCCTGATTAAAAACAGCCACAAACTGATAAAAAACCCCCAAGCGTCTGCTCGGAATCAATCTGCGCCCACTGAGCACCAGTGATCACTCAGAATTGGAGCATTGTTCAGCCAGAGAATGACTAAATCTCGAAAACTGAGATCACAGGGAATGGTTCCTGTGCCCATGAACTTGAGGGCTCCTCATGGTAACCAGTAAGGTTCTGCCTCCTCCAATCTGAGTCGCACACAGTTATGGTCTGACCTGCTTTACACACAGAATTATTGTGTACCATTTATTTTCACATCCCGTTGGTCCCTACAGTCATTCAGCTTCTATTCCTTAAAGGGGAGTGTACAAAATCTAAATCTACAGGTATCCAAAGAGATGTGCTCAATGGGATAATTGGTAGAAAAAAGCAAAAATCTTTGGAGTTGCCTGGAGCGACTGAATTATTTCTGGCTCATTTCTGGCTAAGATGCAGCTAATGTTGCAGCTTTCAATAGTCTGAATAGTTGATTGCTCCTGACAGATCTATAGTCGAGCCTAAAAAACTCCAAACAGTGCTAGCTCCCCATTGCTAATACTTCTTACTATTAATCTGTTCCTTTTATCAATAAATGCCCAGCTGAGCTTTAATAATTCAACATCTTTGTTTGCAGTTAATTATTGAACTTCGGACTAATGTCCTTAGCATTCTGCAGTCTAATTTTATGAAGGATATAAAGCCATTAGGCTCTCTGCTCATTAAGGAGAGAAACCAGCTCTGGCTTTTTCTCTCAGTAGCAGAGCAGATGGGGTGGGCAAAGACATTGCTCTGTACTTTAACTCACACAAGTGTCAGATTCCAGGCTGGTTGCACTTCATTATCAACAGAGAAATCACATTGTAAGAACAGAAGTTTAATAGAGTCAGTTACCTTCACACCCTCTGTTTCCCACCTGCTGTGTAACATGAGAATATTCTTCACGGGGGAAGAATTTCCATTTATAGATTCCAAGTGTGAAAATCACAGTTATTGCCCTGTAATTGAGAGCAAAAGTGCCTGGCTGCCCTCCCCCCACCTCTGCAGCAGCACCAACTCCTCTGCCAGAATAACTGGCTCCAGAGGGGTTGGGTCAGCCCCTGAAAAAACACTGAGGTTGCCCACAGCCTCCTACACACAGCACAGCTCAGAGTCCACTGCCCACACAGGGACTGCAGAAGTCAAATCCCCAGGTCATTTTTTCAATCAGCAATTTGGGCCAGTTTATTACTGAGCAGGATCTGGTCCAATATTCCCTAAAGTGGGTAGCTGTTATCTCAAATGCTTTGGTACTGAAGAAGGAGCTGGGAGGTAAAGTGTGGACAAGCCCCCGTGTTCCTTCTCCAAAAACTTCTCAGTTCAGATGTTTCCCCATCACAAGTGCCAAAGCAGGTCTTTCTTGCTTGTAGTGAAAGTCTGAAAGCCAAAATGTTCTGCAGCAATATGTCATTCAGGTGAAATGTTGTGTCAGAGCTTTTATCATATTGACCTATTGGTTCATTTATTCTGATTATCACAGTGTATCACCATGTTAACATTACTCTAATTACATCATGTGTAGGTTTATAGGTAGTGGACATTATAAATTATTGCACCAGCTTGTTTCAGTGCTTTCATTTTTGTTTCCGCTAAAACCAAAATTCTGGTTTTACCAGAGCAGAACGTGATGCTTTTGGATGCACCATTTACAGTGAAATTTCAGCATTTTCATTTTCTGTTTCCAGCCGGGAGAACTGAAACTGCTAAAACGTTAATATTCCCCCCATTTCTAGTAAATTCTGCTGCCAGGAGGTGAGGGAAGTGTCATATCCTGCAGCAGATTTGCTCCAGGGGGACAGGTAGGGCTCTGGACAGCTGCCAGGTGCATCCAGCCTCAGAAAAAGAGGGTCTTGATACACAATAGATGAGACACATGGTGAAAAACACTGATTGGATTCATATCTTCCCTTCCTCTCTGACAGCTGATTCCACAGACTGTGGGGCCTTCTTGTACCCATAAATAATGTAAGTGTTACCAGAGGAGACACCAACAATTAGATTTGCATGGTGTTTTTCTAAAATTAAATAGTCAGTGCTTCTCCTCATCTCAAGATGTCTCACAGGGGTTTTCTTATCTATTTATTCCAAAGATACCAGATACAGGCTGGGCTGTTTTGGCACCTGGTGTCATTTCTCTCTCTCTCACTTTTTTCCCTTTAGAATGCCAACTTTTTGACCGTTCCTAATGAGAAACTCAGAACTCCTTAACCAAGTACCAATAGCCCTGAATTAGGAGAGAAGGGATGCCCCAGAAGTCTGGCAGAGCAGAGAACAACCTTCCCCAGCTCACCCAAGGATAAACCACCTGCTGTGGGAGAAGCTGGCAGCAAGCTGATTGCTCAGCCTGTCTGGAAAAACAACACTTGCAAAGACCAAAGCTGCGCAAACCTTTGCAGCTCAGCTTGAGAGAAGGACCAAAGCTTTTCACCCACCAAAGGAGGTGACCTACTGAAAGGAGGCCCAAAGTATTTTTAGGACGCAATACAAGCTGGAAGGAAGTGTAAAGAACAAGTGTGATGCTTGTTGTCATTATGACAGCAAGGTGCAAAATGGTTTGCAGAGGCCTGTCCATCACAGTTTGCTTAACTGTGTGAACAGCAGCCTCGGCACCGAGAGGATGGAGCATCTCTTGATGAAGCCATCGTGCCATCTGTGCTAAGTTTCCTCTCCTGACCTCCTTTGTGAGTCTGGTGAGGGGAGACAGGAGATCTGAAGGTAAGTAGGGAAAATGGACCAAAGCTGACAGAGAGCAATGACTGAGATTTATTTCAAGTTCCGTGGGAACCTGACTGGCCGCGTCCACCTTCCAACTCTGGCTACTGAAGTAGACTCGACAGCAGACAAATATTCCGGCCTCTACGTGTACGTGGGACTGTTCCTAACCCTTCTGGCTATCCTCCTGATCCTGCTTTTCTCCATGCTCCTGCGGCTGAAGCACGTTGTCTCCCCCATCACCTCCCCAGAGAGCACTGAGAATGTGCAGCAGTTCACAGACGTGGAAATGCACAGCAGGATCCCCACCACTTAGGGAGCCTAAAGCAAAGAGGGCTCCGTGCTTGGGAAAGGTGCTTTGTTCAGCAAAAGGTGGTGGAAAAAAGCTCTGGCTGCCTGTTGAGCCCCACAACTTCTAGCAGAACCCTCAGCAGCATCTGGAGAGTGTCACTGGCTGTTGGCACTACAGGCAGCATGTGTGCAACAGCCTCCCTAAAATCGACATTACAGAAACCTGCTGCTGTCAGAGAAGGCTCACATCCCTCCAAAAACCTTGCAGAAAATGGGAAAAGCCACACTAATGACAGCCAAAACCACAGAGAAACGCAGCAGAATGTGTCCTGGAGCCTATGTTTGCTGATCTCCCTCTCTGAATCAACAAAGTGAAGTGGTGTGAGTGGGAAGAGCCCACAGGGCACACACAGGAATTACCAGCCGCTTGAAAATTCTCAGGCATTTCTCCCATTCAAAAAGGAAAACATTAAATTGCTTTTTTCCACTTTAATGGCAATTAGGCAATGGAGTTTCTGAAGTATACAGATGTTTTGTCACCTGCTGGAACTACATCTTTCTGACATTAGAACCCATTTAGTTGCATGCCAGATATCAAAAAGAGACAGAACTTTAAAAGAGGAAAGAAAATAAAGCCAAAATTTAAGCAAGGTTTAAAATAAAAAGAAAGCAGCAGCAGGAAATGAGATAAAAAACCTTAAAAGACATTCTACCTCTTCCTTTATCCTCCTTTACATTAACTGAGCTGAACACAAACTTTTTTATGCCTTTTAGGCTCCCCAGTATCACTCAGTAAATAAAATGCAGTGTGAGTTTTGGGAGCCCAATTGACATTGCTCTCCTAACAGACTCAAATTCATAATAACATGTTCTCTCATATCCGTATTGGGTTTTCTTCCTCAAAAGACAGACAAGTTCTTCCAAAGTTTTTTCATTTGTTCTCCTCCGAGGAAAGCTGAGGAAATGCCAGGGCCTGGCACTGCAATAAGGAACGGTGGGGACAGCTTTGGACACAGACTAATATGGAACATGAAGATGGAAAATAAACTCACTGAGCACTGAAAGATATGGTTGGATTCAAATATCCTGATGGAATCTCACAGGGGAAGGAAATGTTTATTTAAATTCATGAAACAACAATCTGACCCAGTCCTACGAGTGATGCACAGAGGTAGGCTTTGCTTCTGTGGATGGAAAAGATGGAACCAAATACTGCAAATCACTCCTGGGAGAGCCACTGCCTCTCAGGGAAAAACCTTCAGTGAATTGTTCCAGCCACATCTCCAAAGGGAAGGTATTTTACACAGCTTATCCACTTTATTACAGTCTAATTCTAGTTTAGCAATAAAATCCCCTGGATGCTTTCCACATGTACGTACTCTCTTATTTGCCATTTCTCCTCTCTCCAAGGGCTTGGAAAGTGCAAAGTCCTCACACAAACCCAGTGCAAAGTTAGAAAAGGCACTGTCACATGGACTTGTGAGAGTAGCACGAAATTGTTCTTCAAATGCTTTGTGTACCACAGGTTTTTTGCTTACCTTTAAAGGTCTGGGTGATCTGTTTGGACTGGGAATGTGGCTTGTACAGATGGCTGGCAGGGAGGAAGCAGAACGACCAGTAACATCCCCACTGGATACACTGGATCCATGGGCAGGACTAGTGTTACTTCTCACTGATGTATTGAGTACAAAACCACTTAAACATTGCTTCCTTATATTGAATAACTCTTTTTTACCTCATTAACCCCCACATCAGTGAATCTCAGAATCCCAGAGTGCTTTGGGTTAGAAAGAACCTTAAAGATCATCTCGTTCCACTCCTTGCCATGGGCAGGGACACCTTCCACTGTCCCAGGTTGCTCCAAGCCTCTGGCCTGGGGCAGTGAACCAGAACAGTGATTGTGGGAGGGAATACAGCAAAAACTTCCCTCTCAGCAGTGTCTCTCCATGCCATGCTTGGCTGTGCTCCCCTGGAAAAAGGGCAGGAGGCAGGTTACCCTCTATTGAGACAACACCAGGCAGGATGGTAGCTTCACACCCCATCTAAAGATTGGCTCCTCGAGGAGTGCTACTCTCAGTACTGCATGAGAGCCAGAATTTTGTGTGATGATCTGGATATTAATCCAACTAAGACAGATGGCTACTGAGTTAGCCAATGACATTTAAAATTAACAAAAATCTACGCAGCTTAAGTCGGCTTGGTGTGTGTCAGTCATTGAGCCATCAGGAGGCGGCCTAGCCCAGGCTCAACATCTGACTTACCCTGTAAAACATCTCCATTCAAAAGCTACGACCTACCCAGACCAGAAATGTTCTGATACATTAAATCAGCAACTAAACCACCTTCGCTTCCCAGCACAACTATCTGCAGAAAAGCCTTGTATCCAGGAGTCTGCAGGACAGATTCAGCTTTTATTGACAGACTTTTAGCGACATAAAATATCAGAGCTACTAATGGAAAATGACAGTATCAGAATCTGAGTTGGGACCCAAGTTCTGATTCCTCTGATCTCACCCAAAATGGCCCCCGAGGTACATGTCAGGACTGAGCTTCTGTCCATCACACTAAGGAATGTTAATTAAGAAGAATCTCGCAACACTTTAAAACTTATTCAGCAAATATCCTTTAAATAAATGAGTAATCACTTCATATATCAGACGGTATCTTTGGGCAGACTGTATTTTTATATAGTTCTCTTATGGAAGGCAGCCCTATCTTCTCACACGGAAAGGACAAGTTTTCCTTTCTAAAGCTTCATTTCACATAAATGTCCCACTTGACACATCTCCAGCCCCAGTGGCACTCAGGATGCCTCATTTGTCTGTACAATGCCCACATATTTTAAAGCCTGTCCCACTAAGAAATAGAAGAATGGTTTGGGTTTTTTAGCAGACCAATCGGTATATAAATGCAATCTTTCCCCTCTTTTCACTATCCTTTGCGATGCCCCAGACCTGAGGTATGTCTCTGGGGAAAGAGACTGTTGGATGTGTTGAGCTGTGTTTGCTGAGTGGCCTCTAGCAGAGGTTGGCATTCTTTGGCTTTAAGAAGTGGTTATTGGAAGTTTTGCACAGGTTTGCTGGATCTTGGAGCACTGCAGGTCTCACAGCCATACCCTTCCTCTCCTGCAGGCTGTTTCCTTCCCACTTGTCCATCTGCTATAGAAAATGGGGTTTTTTTACAAAAATAAAGAGGCATAGTGCTATCCATGGTGAGTCACTGACTGCTCTGTACGTGCCCACCCATGGATCTGAAAGAGCAGCTCACATACAGGGTCAGGTGGTGCCACTATTCCAAACCAACTGCTGGCTACAGGGAGTGTCTGGGCAAGAAAACCTGCTACCAGTCTGTGTATTACTTGAACCAGCACGGTCTGCCCCCATCCTTATTCCCATCAGACGCTGGAAACAAATTGAGTATTGAGTAAATTCCTCACCTCCTCCATGCCCTGCCTGCGGGGGAAGACAGCCACCTGTTGTTCTGAAGGAGTAGCCCCTTGTGGGTGGGACTGTGAAGCCAGAGCGAGCCTCCTCTCACCAAACAACCAGCATCGCTCCCAAACCTCCCAGGGTTCTTAGTCTGGGAGCTGGCAGGAGCATGGTGTGACTCTCCAAACCAGGCAGGAGTAATCCTTGGGTAATCTCACCCACATGATTTCCATCTATAAATTTTCTGTATGAACAGACCCTTGAGTATCAAGCAGAAAGGGTTGATATGTAGAATATGTTCCTTCTCTTCATCAGAATAAATATAAACATTTATTTTCATATCCTTGCAGGGCTGCAGAGAAAAATGTAGTTTTGCGAACAGCATAACTCAGCAGAGGATCAACCCTGATCCTTGATCCTTCCCAAAGGACCTTTTACGATTTTACTTGAAAAAGCAATAAAAAAATGTTCAAAACACAGAAATTATGTGAAGTCTCACATCCATTTAACTGTCAGCATTATTGACAGCTTAGATGTATGACTTGTCCTCACTAGGAACTTATATATCCCTACATATCCTTACCCTGCAGTCACTGATGAGGTAACTGCTACTGAGGGAAGAGCCCAGGTGAGTGCAGCCAAACCTGCTTTAGAGCAGGTTTGGAGAGCAGGAGACACACAGACAGCTCCTCTGCTGGCAGCTAATGCCACAAGTCACCTGATTTGCTACAGGTTAGGGAGCAAGTGAGGTGAAATTGTGGCATGGTTGTACTTTTTTTCAAAGAAGATCCACCTTTGAGTCGTGTCTACACTTCAGCTTAATTCAGGTACGGACAGAAAGTTTGTTCACAGTTTATTCATGTGTCTTTCAAAAAGTGTGCAGTTGTACAGTGACATTTACGACTAGAAATTCAGAAGGGGGTATATCTGGAAAGGGGAAATCCCAAAAGGTATTTTCTTGGTACATGAGCTATTAACTCAATTGTTGACATTTTGGTAGAAAAAGAAACCTGGAGATGGTGAGGTCTGCTCGATCTTTGCAGTGGGCTCAAAAAAAGACTACACAGGGTGCTAAGTAAAAAAGATAAATACTTGTGGATTGGGGAAGGTATTTTCCGTTATGGTTCCTGACACAGATTTGTTCACAAAAAGGAACTGCATGTGATACATTCCATCTGCCAAGAGCCCTACCCCATAAAGCCTTCTCAGGTCTTCACCATCCTCAGTCTTTTACAGAAGGTTGTGAAGTTCCAGCAAGAGTAAGAGCAGTCTTCAGTTCCTGGTGTTCATTCTGTGGGCACAGATATCAAAATAAAGCTGGAAAAAACCACAAGGATAATTTGGTTTCTTGTACACTTGCTCTCCAGAATGTGATATATGAACATTTCCTCTTCAGTCCTTTCATTAGCAAGAATAGTTGAAGTATCATCTAAAATGACTGATGTCAAGAGTGAAAAAATAAACTGAACTTGAATTTTGATGGACTGGATTTTTTCAAAGGTACTTAGAATTTCTTCAGCTGAAGGCAAAAAGAATTTGTCCAGCTGTAGTCAAAGCTAAGCTGTGAAAGCAGATCTGGCTGCAAGAGGCAAAGGTCTGTGCAACTCATATGTAATTAATAAATAACCCACTCCTTATCCTCCCACCTGCATTTCACGGCTATGTAAACTTGTCAAACAAATGATGAATAATTCTAAAGACCTTCTCCTCCCTTCCTTCTCCTCTAGATTTATTAACCCATTTTCAAAGTATAATTTGATCAAGCTAATAGCCACAGACTTCCTAAGATGACTCTCTCTGCATTAATTCTCTCTGCATGGCCATAGTCCTACTCTCACAGTACCATTTAATAAAAATCAATTACCAGAAAGCAAAAGGCACCTGAAAGCCAAATGAGAGCTCAGCAACATTCTTTGATGCTTGAAATCTGTTCTTCTCTGCAAGCACGAAATTTATCTCATTTAATCTGGGCTGTTGTCCTGAAGCCAGTTCCTCCCCAAGTCCTTCAACACTGGCACCACAATAGCTACTGCATGAAGTTTATTTATGTAGTTTTATGAAAAAAAACCAAAAAACCAAAACACATCCCTACCAATAATGCTGAAGGATCAAGTAGGACCTGTCTAGGATAGTCCTATGTGCCTGACATGTGTGAGCAAAAAAGAGGCAGAGAGGCTCTTCCTTGCAATGCAGGGGAGATTTGGAAGCAAACTGGCCCTGGGCTACCCTTTGAGCTGCGGACAAGCAAGTCCTGCATGGGGACACTCTTTACAGGACAACACAAAGCCATGAGCTGGATTTGAGTGTACTGCAGGCTTTGGCATCCTCCAGCTTCCCATTATTTTTCCCATATCAGAATTCTGTCTTTGGCCCAGAACTCACAAGTGGGTGTTTCCAGTTTACTCCTCAGGCTTTAGCAATCCTAATTCAAACTAATTCATGCTCACAGCAGTTAACATGCAGCACTTTTTGTGATGTTACTCCAGAATCTTTAGGTAATAAGGACTTGTCCAAGTTGCTGTGGCATGACTACAACATAATGCCCCAGGAAGCTCAAATCTGGGCCAGGGTAAGGTTGCTGCAGTAGACTCGGTGGCAAATCTTACAGCTTGTCACTGCAGAATCAAACTGACATGGGTTTGCTATTGTTCACAAATTTTTCATGCTTTCATGTTGCAGTTGAAGCACAGGCGACACAGAAAAAAAATGGAGGACCAAGTCAGAGCTCCAGTTGAGGGAAATGATAACCCCCTTATATTTAATTACAGGCAGGCCTTATATAATCCCTGCATTGGTCTATGACAGGGATCATTGGTCCCTGGTCCAACCACCTCTCCAAGTGATTGGCCAGACCCCACACCACCTGTTAGACTCCTAATAGGACACACCTGCAAGGTGTTTAGAAAAGCATCTTGCTTGGTATGTTGAAACCAAGGACTTTAACAGAATACTTGCAAAATGGTGGATTTTTCTCTGCCAGCAGCTTTTCAGCATCCACACTTTCACACCTCGGAAAAGCTCCAAACAGCCCTTTCAGCACTAACTCTGTCAGGATGGGAATACCACACCAGTTTGCACTTCATGTTGGCACCTACAGGGGAAGAAATGTGACTTCTTGTTGTTGTTTGTGTCCAACAAAACAGAGGAAAGCGGGAAGCATCCTGAATGCACCTGGTTTGGGCTAATGCTGTGCTGAATTTCCAAGCTGTTTATTGTTTCAGAGCATAACCAGCACTGAAGGGATGGGTAACAACCACAGCACAGCAATATTTTCCAAATGCACTTCTGCAAGCTTCTCAGGAGGAAAGAAACCCCTGGGATCAGAGTGCTGAGGCTGCTTTTCCTTTGTTTGACTTTTGCTGGTACCTATCCATCAATTTACTATAGACACATCATTGCTCTGCTGACCTGCTTCCCTCCACTCACACTGCTCAGATGAATAATAATTTGCTGCAAAGCAATTTGGAAAAGAAATGCTGACAGACTCAGTGTATACTTAGCCTGGGTGTGATTTTGTTCTATTTCTAGTTTTCCAATAGCTTTTGCTGGCTTAGAATTATCAAAACATCCCCCAAAGGCTACTGCTTTAGTGGAAATTCAGTGTCTCCAAGGCCCATGCTGGACAACAGCAATAACAAAGAGATTAGGAAAAGCTGATCACGCTTGAGGCAGTGGGATGTCTTGAAAGCCTTTCTCTGGAAAGCTGCCTTCCATATCCATGAGCAAGGCACAGTTCAGACATAAAGCTTGTAGACAACACCTTTACATTTGGTGTCACTTCTGCTGCTTAAAAGCTCAGATAAGCCTTTCCATCATATGAATACTGATTAGTTCAGCATCCTCACCTCTTTTTTTAAATTATTATCCTTCTGAGGAAACTTGAGAATGCAAGAATTATTCACATCTCAAGAGCAGGGGACAGAGCAAGATACCTATCATGAAAACTTTAGGTCAGAGTGTCCAGTTTATGCAGGCACACAAGTACCCCTGACACACAGAATATTAATCCATATAAGAGGTGTGTAACAAGGCCAAGGAAGGTCTGTTGTGGATAAATGTGTGGCTGTAGCTTTCTCCTACTGTTGTACTCATCCAGCTAAATCCAAACACAACAGCCACACAGTAAATCACAGGAATGAATCCCAGCAGAGTGCCAGTGATGTTCATAGAAAGTAAAAACACACATTAGGGTACATCAGACAAAAAGACCAGTAATTTCTCACTTTAGAGCAACGTGACCTCCCTCACAGCAGGCAGCAGACGCTGAGAAAGCAGCAACAGCCAAACCAAATGCAGGAGTCAAAGCTGCAATGCCAGCCTAGGACGTGGGAATGCAGACAGAGAATGAGTCTGCTTTTTCTAGGTATGACCTGCTTTGGAAAGTCTCTTTGGACAAGCAGCTCCTTCCACTGGGGTCAGGTACAGCAAATGCAGCTGGCCTGTGCCCAGGTTGTCTCTGTGTACATTCCATGTGCTGCTCCTTCCATTTACCTTTGCACATCACAACCACTCACAGAAGGACATAGGGAACTGATAGCAAGGAATTATCTAAATAAAATCTTTGAATGTAATTTAAAGGTAAAACAAGGAGAAAACAACCAGGTCTCCCTGGACTGCTACTACATGGTTTGACTTCAGTGTTATTGAAGCAGGAAGATCTGAGAGTTGCAAGGTTGTGTCTAACAGAGATTTTGCCTTTCTTGGTGTATAAATTCTCTCGATGGTTTCCTTGAAGGAAAGACAAACATGACAAACAAACATCACTATGGCCAGGAAACCATGAGTGCTGTTGTCACTCCCTCAGGTGATTATATCCAGCTGCACAAGGTTTTCACATCCCAAGGTATCATCTTCCAGCAGTAATCATCACTTGGTTTGGGTTTTTTTAGCAGACCAATCTGTAAATAAATGCAATCTTCCTCTGGGGAAGGCTGTTTATTCTTTCTTGTAAGTGAGCCTGAAAAATCTTCCATTCAGTGTTATGAAGCATGAACATATATTGCATTCTATGGAAGGAAAATAGGGGTTTGGATTCAAATTCACCTGACAGTTGGGAAAGGCAATTTCAATATTAAACATTGCCTCTTTATTTAACACTGCTGGTTTTAAACTCATAAGAGAACGTCAGGCAAAATAAAATATGTGTATGTGGAGTTTTCATCCCCAAGTGACCATAGCCCAATCTTTGTCATTCTCATCCTCCATTGTGTCAAAGAAGCCTTGCAGCTCTTTACTCTGCTGGCTTTTTTGTCACTCAGCAGTCTTCTGAACAAGCCTCAGCAGAGCTTTGCAGCTTACTGAACCATCTCAGATCTGCAAAAATCCAATCAAATCAATGCTGGAACTTGGGCTGAAGAATAGGGCTGCAAGTGAAGAAATCAGAGGTTTTTTTCCCTTCTTGACCACAGGCAAACCATTTTGGGAGGTAACATGCCTGGTGACAGGTGTCTTGGTTTGAAAGACAGGCATCTGCTAAGGAAGGCAGAAGCCCCCTTTGGAATGGAAAATGCAACCCCCTTCCCTCCGGATTATTATAATTTTGAAATTAAGGGGCTTTCAGCCAAGGATATGAGAAATAGGAATAACAGTTCTTTACTTATATATATATATACAAAACAAAACAATGAACAGCAATGACTATGGCAGTTATAACAAAACAGCACAGTCACCCAGTGCAGCCTTCTCGGCTGCCAGGCAGCTTCCCCTCCTGGAGCAGTGCTGGTCACAGCCAGCAGCAGCGCTGGTGGCTCCCGGTGAGCAGGGTGGGTGCGATAGTTCTGGTGAAACAGTGGTCCTGTGGAAAAGAGTCTGGTCTTCACCTGAAGGTCCAGTGATGTAGCTTCTTGTCCTCTGGGAATCCAGCGGAGAAGGCTACCTTTGTGCCTGAAAACCTCTGATTATATCCAGGTGGGAAATGCTCAGTTCCTGCTCCCAGGCGGAGCATCTCACAATGGGGTGGTGAGGCACTGATGGGCCCGTTAACAGCAGATAGTCCAGAGCCCGTTATCTATGAGTCATTCGGCAAGGCACAGATGGACCCATTAACAGAAGACAGTCCGGAGGGAGGAGGCAAAGAAACACTGCCCCACCTGGTTTCAACAGCTCATGAAGATGGTAATAGAATACACTGCAACCCAGGACAACAGGACTACCAGTCTCATTGTCTCAGAATTTCTTAGTGGAGTAGAACATGTTTTCAGCCATTTTCTTCCCAAGTCTTTCTATTCCAACAATATTCCTTGAGTGTATATCAATAAATCTATCGGTAATCAATTGACAGTATTGTTTCATAGATCAGTCATTTTATTTAGTACAAGCCTAGATAAAGTATGAGAGGAGTTTATACAAACTATTACACACTGTCTCTTTGTCTCCCAGGGTAGTCCTTCATGTTTTTCTGGGTTTTTTTGTTTTGTTTCTTTTATTTTTCTGTGGTAAGTGGCTGGCACAGGCTGTCTTTATCTATTGCAAAATTCATTATAACTGGAGTACTTTAAGATTTTTAGCATTTCTAGGGGGAATTAGTTCTTTGCAGAAGAAGGGTTTATCCTTTGTGGGATTCATACTATAATTATACAAAATGATGGGCTAAGTCCCAGAGGAAAAAATGCACTGTAATTGGTGTTCATTTTTGTTCCATAAACCCATGCAGATCATGCTGGTTCCTCCTATTGCAGCCACTTCTGTAGCAAGTTCAGTTTAAAACTGGTGTATCATTATTGCCTAGAACCCACAAATATCTTCAAGACTTTCATCTGAGGCTGATGTGGACCTTCTTCCTCTGAGCAAACTAAAACAACCCCAAAGAACATTTGGGATCAGTTTAAGGCATCTGCATTACCCAGTCTCAGAAGCCACAGATTACAACCAGCCATGCTTTGCCTCATGTTTGTTCAGGCATCCTTGAAGTCAGAATAGAAACACCTAGCATGGCACAAATCATATTTTTATGTCAAAGTAAGGCACACAGAAGAATTTCTTCCAGCCTGCACAGCACCTGGGACAAGAAAATAGCTGATGACAACCACAGAACAAAGGTACCAACCCCCAAGTACAGATCTTATTGATTGCCAGATCTTATGGAAGATAAATAAAAATATTTAAATGTGTTTATTGCATCTAACAAATCCTTAATGAGGATGGTTGTTATGAAGAATTAACCAAATATTTGTAATTCGGTTTTTTCGGTGAAAAATACCAGTCTCACAAATTTTTGCTATTACCTTGCTGATTTCAGAAAATACAGGATGTTCACAATTAAGCCAAGTCACATCAACCCCAAATGTATTTTTACAGAGGAACAAACCAGTGCTCTGTGTATATGCAACTCCTCCAGCTAATTGACACCTTAGGGTACGTTGTTCATAAACAGAAAACAATAAGGGACCACTATATCCCAGCAGTACCTTGTGTAACACCAATCTCAGAATCAATGAAGATTTTACCTGAATCCTCACCAAGTCACTGCCTCACAAAATAAAAAATAAAATTCCATGTTTAGAGAACCCAAAGGGAATGATTTTACCTATGATGACAGAAATCTAAGGCCCTGGAGGAACAAGGGACACTGCTTCAGAAGGCATTTCCTTTTGATCTTACGCATGAATCATTTCTTTAATATCAAGCTCGTTACCTTTGGAAAAATTAATTTATTTTACTAGTTATGCCAGAAGTGTCAACATATAACTGTGGGTGCTGCCAGACAATTACATCCCTTTGATAAGGGACAGAAAAGGAACATTATTTGCCTCATGGCAAAGACACTGGGTCAAGTTCAGCACTGTCTGACAGCAACCTGATGCTGTTCTACACAACGGTGGCCCAGCAGCCTGCAAGTGTCCTCAGTCAATTTTCTTATAGCCAGCTGCCCATACCCACACTGAAAGCTCAGAGCCATTACCAAAAGGATTAAACATGGACCATGCTGGGAAGTGTGAAGAATTTTTCAGCCTTAATAGTTCCACCTTCCAAGCAAGGCACATAAAGCTGACCTGTCTGTTCATCTACCACTTTTCACCCCACTTTTGGACAGATTTAAGGCTTCAGCCTACCCTCAGCCATCAGTCCAATCTGTGATCCGCTTACAAATCAGACAAACCAAAACCAAGGCCCTTCATTTGGATGGATTTAACCATGAATCACCACTGTAAGATGGCACAGTGACAAGAAGAGTGCTTTGTACTGTGCCACTAACAGGAAACACTGGTACACAAAGCCTCATGCAATGAACACAAACATTCAGCAGCTGAGCAGCTCTGGGTTTCAGCAGGGAAAGGGAAAGGCAGGATTACTGTGGATGGAAGTACAGGTGGCCATGCATAAGCATGCTACAGGGTAAAGCAAAAAGGACTATCCTGAGTTCAGAAGCTTTCTCGACAGGCAAGACAATATAAAACACTCTCGTTCTGACATTAGTGCATGCAGCAGTAATGGCTCTCCTAAATGTAACACCGAGCTCTGATTTAGATCTAAGCCAGTTCAGTCATACCTGGGATGAATCTGGTCCAGTATTTCCCAGCAAGTTGTAGAATGATGATTTATTTTAAACAGCTTAATGTTATCCTGGAATTGTGACACAAGAAATCCTGAAAGAAGATTCACCAGTATACATTGATACCTAAATAAGAGGATATATTTGTAAAGTACACAGGCACACACACTCAAAACAGTTTTCCAGTTGTAAGTATGACTTTAGAGCTCTCTTACATGTCTCCCTGCATATATCCTTAGTACATTAAAAGCCACAGTTTTTCATCTTTGTGAAATTCATTGCATACCATTAACCTCCTGGTTTGCCTCTGCATAAAATATTTCTAGCATTCCTGGCGATAAAAAGAAGGCCATAAACAGGAAATGCATGCAAAGATGTTTCTGGTATTGATTCTTCTCAGTATATGCTGTATATCATGCACACAAAAAAACTGGTGGCCCAGAGCTGTTAAAGAATTCTCAAGTTGAGCTCAGTGGTTTTGCTGAGTATCTCGTGGCTGCTGTGATCCCTAATGTCTGATGGTACCTAGACGGCTTGTAAATAATAAGCTATCATCTTATTAGCACAAACAAACAGGAGAGAGAAATGAATCATGGCTGTCACCGCTTTTAGCAGCCCTCCTGCTGTTGCAAAGGCTTGGGAATGACACAGAGGGCAGAGTTCCTCTGAACAGGACAGGATGCAAACAGGCAGGCTCAGTCCAAGAAACATCACTGGATTTTCAGACCTTGAGTGGAGTGTTGGCTGCGGCTGTTGATTGGCTGGGAAGTGAACCTCAAATGCTTTCACTGTTTCACTTTGGTTCCGAGAGGCAGCCTGGGAATTACAAACAGGCATTGCAAATGGGAAGATGCTAATGCAATGCAGAAAAGATGGAGCAAAACGGAGCCTGCAGGCTGGGTGCCCTCACTGCAGCGAAGGCAGGCAGCCCTCTCCTGGTATAAACACCACTGCTCATGTCTGCCCAACATCCTTTTGCTTTTCTGGCAGAATTAGAGCAGCTTTTCATTAATTGTAAGGCATATTCAGCAAGTCTACATATTTCCAAAATCCATTTACTTCATCAGTGGACGGACTTAGGTGTCCCTGAATACTTCTGGAGAACAATTCAAACTGTCTACATAAACTGCTGCTGTCCCGAGTCAGCTTCTGGAGAACAGCAGGCAAATTGACAGAACTGAAATTTAGTCTGAGTTCACACCGGGTTCACCTCCTTGCCTATTTTTATGCTGCATGGCAAACAGAGATATTTGTATGCACTTGTATAATTGGGACTGTCTGGGAAAAGGAATTCGGCTCACTTGGAGTCCCTTCCTAAAGATCTAAAACTGTTGGTTTACTTGAGCATAATATTCTAATTTCCTTCAAAAATGCACATCAAAAAGAATAATTGAAACACGAATTCCATCTCAGTGCTTGTAAAAATGCATGCAAGGCACCTCAGGATTTGATAATATTTGCACCAGCACAAGCTGCCCTCAGAGAACAAAGCTCAATTGATTTCAGGGAGTCTGATTTGCCTGCAAGAAAACGAATTTTTAATAGATTTGGTTGTCAGAGGGATTATGCAGGAGAATGAAGCAGCAGGGTGTTCACACAGTGGACTGCTGTGGAGGTGTTCGTTGGTGGCCAGCGGGCAGGAATGGTGCTGTGTGTTTTCCACAGACAGCAAGGAGCAGTGCCAGTCTGTCACAGGAGGAGAATCTCGGGGGAGCTGAGGGAACCAGGTGCCAGGAGACATCACCACACTGAGTTTTCCTTGCAACAGACCTCAGACCCCTTCCTACCTCTGCACACTGGCCTGGTTTGCCACCACTCTTCAGATAATTTCATTTAATCTCCCAATAACCCAAACACTACTGAAAATTGCCAGCTTTGAGAAATTTTATTTGATATGAAGCACATCTTCTGGTTCTTTAAGGCGAGCATTTCATTCATGACAGAAAACTAGCAGAGGCTTGAGCATCAGTAAGGATCCAGCTCAAGGGCTGGTACAAATCAGCTGAGCCACAGTCCCTGTAACAAGGACTGAAACACAGCATGTGCTGTACCCCAGTGCAGAGACGCCCTCCTGTTCATGTGAGAACAAAGGCCAGCAGCACTTCACTTCCGTAAATGAGTGAGCTCAGAGCTTCCTGAAGCTCACGTCCCCATGAATCATTACATTGTTTAAATACAAAGCAAAACAGGAGTAACAAACAGATACAAAGTTATGGATCTCTAACAAATATTGTTTGTGTATTAGTCTTTGGGGCCTTAAGAGTCAGTGAGTGGTTTCTGTCTCCTCTTCAGAAACACAAGGCCTTAAAAATTATGGTTCCATAATTCCAGAAACAGGGGCTCCAAGGGACACCATCATATGTGGCAAAATTCAGAAAAATCCATGAGAGTTGTCAGATGGTGGACACTTATTCTGGCTAAGCCACAGCCTCCTCTTCCCCGCCACGTGAGATATTTGGTCAGCAGACAGAACTCCTCCGTGTGCTTCCACATCTGTCTTCTGCCAGCCAGCCCCGAGGAGGAGGTGATCCAATATCTCCCTGTCTCCAGTCAGTCTGAGCCTTTGTGTATCCACCTGTCAATCCAGCTGCTAAATAACAAGCCCACAGAGAGATAATCCAAAGGATGTAGAAATGTTGTGATGAAATATTTCAAAGTATACTATAATGATATTTGCCTGACAAATGCCACTCTGTTATTTTCCCAGACCAAGCATCTCTGAATCATGGTAATATGAAGGAATTATTCCCCAAAAGATCCTCCATATGATTTTCAAAGCTCCCCACAGTAACAAAAATAGCAACCCTCATAGGTACAGCACTACATCTCAATAAGAGAGGAAAAGGAAGCAAACATTTTTTTCAGTTCAAATTTATATAAAGCATATCAGAAAGAGAAGCAGGACTATCTTTATGCTTTTTGCACATTTATAAACATATAAAAAGTACGGAAATATAACATAAATTTAGTGTGGAGAAGTCTAATTGCTCTCCTGTGCCTCATGTCATCCGCTGCAGCATTTTATCACAAGCCATATGGAGAATCAATATGGGCACAAAATATAAGGGAAAGGAAAGACAATAACTAGCATTGGCTTTTTTTTCCTTCAAAGAAAATCAAAGTTTGTAGGCTCATACAGGTTTCCTGCCTTCCTGTTGGTGTATATTTTTAAATGATTCATTATTTGATACACTGTGGCCCATGCACTTCAGAGGTCATCACAGTTTTATCTCCACAGTTGTGGGTTAGCCTTTAGACTTCAAGAGCAAACTAAAGGCAGGATGTAGTTTTCAGAAACAAAGATGTGAGCTGACTAGTTTATTTTTATGCACTTTCTTACCCCTGAATAATATAATTATAGAGCTTTCTGGGCAAATTGTGGCAAGCTGAACTGAATACAAAGCGACAGTGCTCAAAACTGAGCTATCCAGAAGTATTTCAAATACCAGCTAAGGAGAAGAGGGGAGGGATGTGTCATTCCTCTCTCAACAAAAACCAGCCTGCACTCATGACATCTTCATTTTCTTGCCCAGATGTTATAACAGGAAGAAAATATCACAATATAACTTACGCCCTGTAAAGCACAGATGGGAGCAAGCTCTCACAAGAACCTGTCTTCCATTTCAGCCCTCTCCTAGCCGCTCCCTGGGGTCCAGGACTGTATTAGGTCATATTGAGCCCCTGTTTCTGGACTGTCCCTGATAATATCCCATATACACAGAGCTTGGAGAGATAATTGGCACTGTAAAGTGAGATCGTCCAGCCCAAGCAGGGCCAGGTTAACACAAGGTCTGCCCCAAAGGCTACGGGCACTCACCTGCCTGAGCCATGTGGCTCAGAGAATGTGGCTGCAGTTTATGACAACAAAGGGGTGCACAAAGGTGCAATCCCCCAACGTTTAAACCAGACTAAATCCAAGGTGCCACAATTCTGCCACCTCCCTTGTGCTGCTGGTGCTGCTTGTGCAGCTCAGTGAGCTGATGTAACTACAAAAGAGTCACAGGCAGGTCAGTTCTCTGAACGGGATGCTCTAAACTGTGTGCTTGTATCTGTAGGAACACAGGGCAGAGGCAGCAATGAACCAAGGCACAGCACCAAGCCTGGATTACATGACCTCCACCTGCCTTAAAGCTGCTCAGGATCAGCTCCAAGTACCTCATTTTGAGAGTGATCTGTAGTTCTCACAGACCAGAGCACAAGCACTCATGGGTAAAATTCTACTTACGCCCTACACAACTTCTAATTAAAACAGCAGGTACAAATAAATCAGCATGAAATCGAGTCCCTTAATGGATGGTTTTCCCTTTTCTCTTCAGTTTAAAAACACCCTAACAAGCCTAATTCAACATGCAAGTGGAATGTATCCTCCAGTGAAAACTCCAATGTAAGTTGCTGCAATTTTACATGTGAGTATTTTTTCTTCTACCCCCTATGCAGCATGAAGCTAGGAGTGCAAGCTGCAGAGGACACTGCATTTCAGTGACACATGGGAAAATGACAACCAAAACCCCTAACATTTAATTATCCTGTCCTTTACCTGGTGCTGAACCTCCTCTCCAACACACCTGAAAAATTTAGCATTTTCCTTTCATCCCAAGTCTACCCTCTTATCCAACAGCTGTCAGGGTCCTGACTGCACTAATAGGTCTTAATTGCCTAGATGAGCCTCAGCTGGGGTTTCCACTCACTCGGACAGAGGCTTTATTTAACCTTGGGGTCTAAGTAGAACCATGAAATGGTTGGGTTGGCAGGTACCCTAAAGTTCATCCAGTTTCAACCCCCTACCATGGGCAGGGACACCTTCCACTAGATTAGGCTGCTCTAAATCCCATCCAGCCTGGCCTTGGACACTTCTAGGGATGGGGCAGCCACAGCATCTCTGGGCAACCCGTGCCAGGGCGTCACCACCCTCACAGGGAAGAATTTCTTCCTAATCTCTAATCTAAATCTGACCTTTTTCATTCTCCCTTGTCCTGTCACTCGAAGACGTTGCCCAAAGTCTCTCTCCAGCTCTCTTGGAGCCCCTTTAGGTAAGAGCTGGGTGAGGCTAGGCAGAGCCACTAAGTGCCTGTGCACTCAGGACACCAATATTGTTTTGTTCTATAGCGTTTTTCCCCCAGACAAAGTTCCATGTCTGCTGTCAGTACTACTTGCTTCAATCAAAAGAAACCCACATTTCAGCGTGGCTCATTATGCTAAATTAAAACAACAGGGGGCTAATGGGCATTGTGAATGAGGCATTAACATGGCAATCAGAGGTATCCTCAAGACAGGCACATCTTTCTTTGAACACTCAGTGTACACAGTTGTGACTTCATCTGTTGAATTTAATTCAGGGAATAAACAGATTTAGATGTGTAACTCAGGTTTGTTTTTGTAGCATTGTGCATCGTGTTACAATTAAGAAACAAAACTGCCAGCTCAGTTTGTGCAACTGTTCAGGGGCCATTCCTACTGTTCAGTGGATAAGACTGTGTTAACACACTTAATATTAAGAATTTGGGGGTTGAAGTTTTACTCCCAGAGTAAGTGTTCTGGGAGGCTTGGGCCAGTGTCAGTCTGTAAATGGAAGGTGGCTGTGGCCCTGCTCTGGCAATGGCAGTTCTGCACACACCCAGCCAGGCTGTCCAGGAGTTACGTGGGTCCCCAATGCTGAAATAACACGTGGAGGACAAAACTTTTCGAATCCGTTTCCCAAATTTATTTATTTTTTATCTCTCCTCCCTGAAAGTCTGCAAACCTGAGACAGTCTTGGCTACCCCGCTAAACGCTGGCGGACAGGGGACGGGTTAGAGCGGCCACCAGCCCTGCTGGCGTGGCAACGTGCGGGCAAAGCCCACAGCGCCGCGGCACCTGCCTCGCCTGGGCGGAGGCAGCGGGACGAAACGGGCGGAGAAGGACTGTGAAGCGAAGCGACATTAGAGGACAGGAGAGGGACTGGAGAGGGACAGGGGAGGGACGGGGCGGTCGGGAACGCCCCGTCCCTCCCCTCAGCCCGGCCGCCATTTCGAGAGCGCTGAGCTGGCGCGCAGCGCCCCCTGGCGGCCCCGCGGCCGGTCCGTCCCGGCGGCCATGAGGTCCGTGTTCGTCACCGTGGGCACCACCAGCTTCGACGAGCTGATCGCCACCGCCCGCTCCCCGCCCGCGCTGCAGGTCAGGCGGCTGAGACACCGACACCGGCTCCGGCCTGGGCCTGCCCTGCTGGGGCCGGCGCCTGCGCGCCGCGAGCTGCCCCGCCCTCCCTGCCGCGTCGCGGCAGTGGTGCCGGGGTGTCTGAGGGGGCCGGAGCGGTTGGGGGGGGTTTCCGCGGGGAGTGA
>VZRR01004065.1:0-45194 GCA_013398015.1 Oreocharis arfaki | reverse complement strand
GCCTCGCGCCTCGCCCGCGTCTCCGTGCCCACCTCAGCCACCCCGGCCGGGAAGATGCACAAAGGCTCCAAGAAGTACTTCGGGCAGAAGTCCTTCAGCGAGGTGGCCATGGACGAGTACCTGGGCAGCCTGGGGCTGTACCGCAAGATGACGGCCAAGGACGCTTCGTGCCTCTTCCGAGCCGTCTCGGAGCAGGTGCGCAGCCAGACGGGCTGGGGGCAGCCGGGGCGCCTCAGGCCCGGGGTGGGCCGGGGCCGCGGCCGGGGGTGGGCCGGGGGTGCCCCTGGAGAGCTCCTGGAGACCCGCCCGGGTGCCCAGAACGAAGTGCCGGCTGCGGGGATGGGTTGGGATGTGTGGGGGTGGGTGCGACCGGCTCCGGGTGCTTGGGTTTCCCTCAGCCTCAGGTGTCCCCAGGTGCCCCCGAGCCTCTGCACTGCCTCTTGTTGTGGTGGCGTCAGTCCGTAGAATTTATGCCTAACGCGAGGCATAAATTAAACTCCGACGCTTTCTCCTTTATTGCCGTTGTTTTTCTAGCTGTTTTCATCTCAAATTCGTCACTTAGAAGTTAGGAGAGCTTGCGTCTCGTTTATGAGGCAGCACCAATCTAGGTTTGAATCTGTAAGTACTGTGTGTTATATGTGTACTAGTAGTACTATTGCCAGCTGTGGGAGGGGGTCAGAGGTTTAGCACTAAGCACCGAGAACACGATGCTTTGCCATGCTTGAGGCTTCAAAGACAGGAGAAATGACAGGCTGACAGCTTCCTTATGTTGAGTTGCAGTTGTACGAGTTTTATTTGACTTTTGTTCTGAAGTTTCTGAAAAAAAGTAAGGTACTAAAGCCCAAGTAGTGAGTAGGGCGAGTTATTTGTGTAGTATATTCTCTGTGGAGCAACCATTGCAGAATTTAGTAGGTGGGGAATGTTTGGGGCTTTGGAGCAAGAAACAAGTATTGAAACATGCTGGGAAATTCCAGAATAATTAAATAAAGTCATGGGGGTTTGAGGTGGTTTTTTGGTTGGTTTTGTCTGTGGCAGTTTGTGTGAGTGCAGATGTGTGTGTAGTCTGGGTTTGGAGGGTATTGGTGTGGTTTTTTGGGGGTTGTGTTTTGGGTTTTTTGTTTGTTTGTTTTCCCTGTAATCACATTTAAGCACCTCTAATCTAGGAGGGACTTGAGTGTTACTTGGACTCATGTCCTTAATTGTTTTTTAGGATCCCTTGGTATTCTCACATTGATAGCCCAAATCATTCTCCTGTTCTATGTGCCCTGCCCCCCTCCAATTTAACAGCTGGTAGCTGATTTGTAGTGTTTAGGTTTAATTTTAACTTTGCATTCTAACTGCCTTAGTTTTTATATTTGTTTTCTTCTTTGTTTCATTGGAAGTATGTGGAAGGGTCGTTTGAGAAATACCTAGAACGCTTAGGAGATCCCAAGGTAAGCATGATGTAAGACTTGCTAAGAGATTTAAATCTGAGGAGACAAGAACAGGAAGGTGTTTAGGTGATGATTTAAAATGTGGTTATTTGAGTTTGTGGGATTTTTTTAGATAGACCCAAATCTTGGGGTCTCATTTGCATAAATAATGCTAAGGGTTTGTACTGAATAAACATGAATGAACTGTTCATATATAAACAATACCAGTTTTACTGGGGAATGTGTATGGGTGCAAAGAAACAACCTCTGCAAGCTGGACGGTAAAAGCTTATTTATATCTGTAGTTCTCCTCTAAGAAGAAAAAAGCAAAATACATGGAGTATATCTTGCATGAAATGTTTGTCCGTCTTTGCAACCCCCTGCTTCTTCCTTTACTATTCCAACCTCTTTAGTCTAACCAGTAACCTTCGGGAATGCAGCAGTCTCTGAAACACATATGGGATTTTAAAAAATGTATCTAGAGTGATGTGTTGGAGCAACTCAGTCTTACTCATTTTGATAATTGTGGCAATCCTATGTAGCTGACCCCTTTTACCTCACTCTCCCCCAAATTCTTGTATCTCAACTTTCAGTGCATTGATTGTTTTAACAAACTGATGAGGTTAGATGGGTATTTTAATACTACAGAAACCTAGAATACAGTTGTTGATGTTTAAATGTCTCTGCTATCTCATGTAATCTCACAATCTTGCATAGGAAAGTGCTGGCCAGCTGGAAATAAGTGCTTTATCAATGATGTACAAGTAAGTATGTCTTTCTTAAGGTTTCCTTCATTTTGCACTTGGTGTGGGGGTTCTGGCCCCAGAACCTTCTATGTGTTTGCCACTGAAATGTGAATGTGTAAAATGATGAGAAATGCTTCTCTAAAAAGCTTACTTAACTGACACAGAAATGATGCCATCACATGCCCCTGATCTAATGGGGATTAAGGGCAGGATCACTTTCCAGAGATGCTTGTTTGTTATCTTTTTGCTGATGTTAAGCTTGAGTGCCATGTATTTGGTACTAGTGGCTGAAGGTTTGAAAATGGGGAAAACCAATGAGCTCTGTGCCGTGGAAACACTGTGTGGTAGTTACAAGTGTGACTAAAGCTCATGTAGGTGTTCTTGAAAGCTCCAGTATCTGCCCTACCTGGTGTGTAAACACTGATATTTATTTTAGAGGTAACACGGAAGTGTGCAGGTGATGCTGTCTTGCTAAAAATGCTGCTATCTGTGAAGAGCAGTCTGGCTCTCCAGTGGTAGGAATTAGAACCCTCCTTTTGCAGGCTCACTCTGTCTCAATGCTAAAGGAAGAAACTGAAGTTTGGCTAGAATGACTGGCTCCCTGCACTGAGGTTCTAGTCCTTTTGCAAGGTGCCTAAATCACTTGGACTGAATTGTGTCAGTCTGAGCACCCTTCTGTAAGCATAAGTACTCAATCAGTGAGTAAATATCATGGTCTTTGACAGATAATTTTTATTTTTCCCTCAAGATGGGTTTGCTCACCTGGCTATTTCTTTATTCATTTATCAGGAAAAGTGCTTTGCTTGATTTTTCTGTAAACCAACAGCTCTAAACCGCTCCCTGTAAACTTCTTCATAACATGGTTCTACTGAAAGTCTGGCCCTGCAAGTCTTGTTTTCCCTCTGCTTACTTAGGCGAGACTTCGTTGTGTACCGGTACCCAGGGAAGCCACCCACACGTGCTACAGACAATGACTTTGAAGACAAGGTCAGTAGAAGCAAGGGCAGTTTTCTTCTGTTCCCCTGCCAGTCTGTTTTCTTACTTTTCCTGGAGCTGGATGAGGTGTGCAGTTTTTCCCCTGAAAAGGGGAAGTTAATGGGAAGGGAGGGCTGCAACAAACCGATCGATTTTTGTGATGTACAATTGATCCCAGTTCAGAATGAGAGCTATTGGAACAGCTTATCTACACCAGAACTACTGCTGGGGCAAAAGGAAAGAGCATCAAGGACAAATACTCTGTATTACCTTGCGTCTGACCCCTCTGGTGTTTTCTGGAGCTGTGTAGATGTGGGTGCACAATTATGTGGCTACTTCAGGCATGATGCCGGTGAAGCTGCTGTAGTGTGGATTTCAGTGCGGGATTTCAGTGTGGGCTGTTAGATTTGCCGAGGTGGCCAAGCTGCTCTGAATCTGTGCTGCTACAGCTGTTAATGATTTGTTGATGAGCATTGCTCTCTTCATTTACACGTGCTTCTTTCTTCATCTACACGGTTTCCTGTGTAGCTTAATTTAATTCCAAAATGAGCTGAGTTTAAAAATCAAACAGCATGGTCTAAATGTGTGTTTGCAATCCAAGGCTTTCCCACCAGAGCTTTCATTAAGTGATGGCAGCTGTCTGTCATTACACTGTGAGTACGGGCAGCAGCTCCTTCTGGTGTTGCTCCTCCTCACCACGAGAGGGGAGCTTGTGTTGGCAGAATCCACAGAGCACATGGGATTAAGAGTCCTGGCATCTCGGCTCTCTCCGGGAGCTGGTTTTCTGGGAAGCATCCTTGCTGGCAGTGTGCTGACAGCTGCCTGAAGGCTTCTGCCCATTGCAGTTGACTGTGGTTGTGTGCCAGGAAGTTTGGTGGGAGATGTTTACATGGTGCGTCAATGCATAAGTTGCAGAAAGCATCTCTTATGCTTCTTAAAAGCAAGGTTTTAAAGGCAGGAGAAGTAAATGCTCTTCTAGTCCCTCAGGTAGAGAAGGATGAAATGTGCCTTTGACAGTGTGTCTCAGGGTGCTGCATTCAATGTGTTGTATTTATTTTACCTGCTGAGCAATTGGGGGTAAGCTGGAAACAAACTCATATTTCACATTCAATACAGCAGGATGTACAGGTGGTTTTTTTCTTTGTATGATACAAAGTTACTTAGAGACTTTACCTAAACTTCTGCTTGGGGCTGATGCTACAGCTTTTTCATATTTATATTGATAATATTAAGCATTTATTTGATGAGTTGATGTCAACTGTAGAATAAAAGGTTATCAGATAGAATTCGGGGTTACATCATTTCAGCCCTAAAACCTTCTTTTTTTTATTTTCCCAGATTTTACTGTGTTGTTCCGGTAATGGCCATTATGACTCTGTGTATACAAAACAATTTCAGGAAAATGCAGCTGTTTGCCAGGGTAAACTTGAAATCGTTTTTCTGTGGAAGAGAATTGAGTGTTTTCATATGTTGAGAGGCGGGGTTTGTTTCAGTTTTCAGGGATGGGGAGAAGAGAGATGGAAGCTCGCTTATGTTATATTGTTATGTATAGACTTTTTTTTTATCTGTTAAGTGGGGTATTGGACCAAATGACTTCCAGAGTTCCCTTATTCCCAACTGAGTTAATTTATAATCCTGTCCTTAACTGCATTTGATGTCACTACTGCCTTGTAACAGTAGATAATATCTGAAGATACGCCTGCCTTGACAACTGCATCTCATATTATTGAGCTTTGTATTGATTTGTTCAGCTGTATTATATGAGATCCTCTACAAAGATGTGTTTGGCATGGATGAGGAAGAATTAAGGTCTGCAGTTGAGGTGTTTCGAAGTGGATCCAAGAAGAACAGAAACAGTGGTCCTGTAGGAAGTGAGGATGCAAACTTTGGTTGTCTCCATGAAAAAGTGCCCAGAAATCCATCAGAAAAGAGGTAGTATATTGGGGAAGGGAAACAAACGAAAAAACACCTTTAAAACCTTGCAGAGGACAACTTTTCCAAGTTTCTTTGAATTTTTATGAAATATTAACTCTTTTTTTCCTATGTCATGACACAAACACAAAGCTCAAGTATATCGTGGAAGAGAGTGTGCTTTCCTTGGAGCTGGGAAGTGTCACGTAATTGACTATCCTCTGCTGCAGGCTGTGTTATAGTTGTGTGTTACTCTGTAAAATGACAGCTTATTTGTAAGTAAAATTGCTCCTTATTTCAGTAGAGCTTTTTTATTTTTTAATGAGACACTTACTACTCTTCTTGGTCTCCATAACTCTAAAAGGCTTGAGCTGCCCCTGAATACTTGCAGACAGCATTGGTTTGATGGGACCTGGCACAGAGTGTCTTTTGTACTTGGCAGTACAAGAACTCAGTGGGATCACCTTCATCCTTTCCTAACACAAGCCATAGCCCTCGTTAGGGGTGGGTGTTGGAACAAGCAAAGGTCGTGTTCTTAAAGCTTGGAAAAGGCTTGTCCTGCACTTCATTGCACCTCGTTAGTGTTTAAGGCAAAAATGTACCACTTGATGGCACCATGGTGCTTTTTCAGGCTGTGCGAACAGTTGGTGTTATTAATCCTGGCTCTAGAAATTGTGTGTTGTATCTTTTGTAATGTTATTTTCAATTTTTTAGACTGGATGACTGGGAAGGCAATGATACTGACAATCCACAGGAAACCAAGTTCAAACAAGGCATTGAAGAACAAAAGGTTTGGCAGTTAGGGGAAAAATCCTTATGGTTTGCTTTTGGGGTTTTTTTCTGTTGTATGATGTTACCCTTGTCAGGACTCAATCCTCTTTACCACTTTCTAAAAATGGATTTTTGGCAAGGGGGGTGGCTTATTTCTTCCATCTACTTATCTTTTGGGTTTGCCCTTGAGTTTCTCTTAAATTGTAAGTGCTCTTTACCTTTCTGAAATTCTCTAGTTCTTCTCTATCTGATTTTTATTTCCTCTAAAAAATGGAGCTTAGCTGATGTTTCCTCGTTTGCCATTTGTTTTTCCCAGAAGATGGTTTAAGTTAGTTCACTTTCATCTTGATCATAGTATAAATGGCTTTAGAATACTTCTAAAAACTCTACAGAAGTAGGGTTTTCAGATACAGTAACTGATATTCTCACCAACTTTTGAAGCTGTGGCTTCATTGGTCTGCTTAACTTCCTTTGATTCTTTTTGAGTGCAGAACATGCCATGTGTTACTCTTGAGCCTGTCCCAGTGCTTTCCAAAGTGTTTGCTCAGCACCTGAGTCCCTCAGTCTGTTTTCATACTGAGTTTTAGCTTTTAGGGAAATACAGTGGAAGTGAAAACTTTGGAAAATAGCATCTGTATATTTTTAAATGATCCACAGATACTGTCAGGAGGAGAGACTCTGCTGAACACATGAAATGCACTTGTTAATGCTCCATTCCAATTCTATTTTTAGCCTCCAGAAAATCCTCCAAAGATGCCTGTTCCTTATAAAGTGCTAAAGGCACTGGACTCTGCCATCTATCGAAATGTGGAGTTTGATGTTTGGCTGGACAGCAGAAAAGGTATCCTTGCAAAGGAGAAAGCCAAAAAATTCTTCCTGCAGTAGGCTTAGCATTAAATTTATCCTGTCACCTGTTTGTTCACAGCTGAAATGTGAAAGAGACAGGTGAGCTGTAGGGAGGACATGTTCTTGGTTTCCTGTCTGCCATTCAAAGTACAAAATACCCAGCTTCTGATACTGTATAATGGTACAAGGTTGCTAAAAATCTGATCTCTGCTACTTATTGACTGTGTACAGGAAATGGGATTCAAAGCAGAGCACAGAACTCTGTTGCCATTCTGTTGTATTGGAAAGCATTCAAATGTGAGAGTTTTTTGTTACAGCATGTGTGCAAAGACTTCTTTTTAGAGCATGATTTTGGCCTCAGAATTGTATAATAGCGAAGATCTCAAATTTAGCTTTGAGATCTGTCAGATGAGTTTTTCTCTTGCTTCCTAGCCCTCTTGAGCTTTAGCATTCTGCAGAGATCTCATGGCTTGGGAAAGGTTGGCTGCTTTTTGGCTTTCACTGTGGCTGATCTGTAAAGCAAGGAGTTATCAAGAAAGATAAGTTTTTAAGTGATATTTGATGTCTGACCCAAAGTGCTTTGCATGCTGAAGAACTCCAGCATTTTAACCACTGCGTAATCAGTAATGAAGATCATTAAAATTCTTGGAACAGAGTGTGGTAACCAATTATCTGTGTAGAATACTCATGTGCAGCAAAGCCAGGCAAGGAACAGAGGTAAAAAAAGCTGAAATCTAACAGCAAGGAGAAGACTTTAGGCAATGTTAGCTTTTCCTGGGTGACATTTTGTCTTTGCCAAGCACCACTGGGACTCTGGCAAGATAAGAGATGTCCAACATTTTTAATTCCAGGGTTTGTATTAAATGCAGGATTAACTCTGTACCACCGCAGAAGCTGCAGTTCTGAAGTAGTAGTGCTGCTTGCTGCATTATCTGGATGTTATGGGTCTCATATGACTTAGCCTGGTTATGGTCTATTATAAGAACATGTAGAGTTACTCCACTGTTACTATGGGCAATGTTCAGGCATGCACAGGAAGTATTAACTCCACTAGCCTATAAATCATAGTTGGATGTTGTCATGAAGTACTTGTAGGATACGTGAACAAAGAACAGTAGTTTAAAGGCTTTTTTTTTTTCCCTTTATTTATTTATTCATTTATTTTTAGAGCTTCAAAAAACTGACTACATGGTGTTTGCTGGGAGACAGTACTATTTAGGAGACAAGTGTCAGGTTAGTACTCAAAGGAGACCCAGTTATGATAAACTGTTAAAATTGCTTTAAATTGACTATGATAAACCATGAAATCATTTGATTTCATAGAATTTTCTAAGGCTTTTCTCATTCTCTTCCTTGTAGATATTCTTTAAATGTAATTTCTTTCAAAAATCTACCTTTAACCTTGGTAGTGTGGTAGAAAAGCAGTTTGGGAATTTAACATAAACCAGTCATGCACATTTTCTGAGTGTGGAAGTTCCAGGCAGAGCTCAAAATGCATAGAGGGTGCTTTTGAGGTAGTCATCTTTAGATTTTTGCACTTGGGCTAAGCAGTAATTCTGGATAGTGTTATCTTTCTCAACAGTGAAGTAGCAAAATATTTTTATAAAATAAAAAGGGAAGAGCTAAAAAGGGAGGAGTAGAATGATCTGGACAGGAGATGCTGAAAGGAAGGTTGGTTTTCTTTGTATTCTGATGTCATATGTAGTGAGGGTGTATTTTTTTGAATCACCTTTTAAGGCAGTGCTGATGATTCACTCAGTGACTTGTTTCTCACTGAGCAGAGCTTTCCTCTTCCTGCTTTATCTTCTGTTCTCCTAAAGTTCTTAAGCAGCAGTCTTCCTTGGTACTTATCTGTGGGGCACAGGGGGATAAAAATAAGTTAGTGAGCAGGTGTCTTGCCTCTCAGTTGCTCACAAGACTGATTTTATTTCTTTTTATCCTCCCTGAAGTTACTACAGTGCTCTTTATATTGGCTGCAGTTTTGAAGTAGTGTTTGACACTCCTGGGCCACCTCAGTAATGTAGGACTGGCTAGGAGCAGCCTTTGCTATTAGTGGTTTGTAGACAATATTCTGATTGATTTTTTTTATTTTTAGAGCTTCCCTTGTTCTCTTTCCAGGTATGTCTGGAACCAGGCGAGAAGTATTACAATGCTCATATCCAGGAAGTTGGACAGGATAGCAACACGTTGACTGTATTTGTTGAGGAGCTGGCAGAAAAGTAAGCAGTCTGGTGATGACTTCAAGTGTAAGCTCTTTCTGGTTGAGGGGTTTGTTTTTCCCCCTCTTGAATTTCTAATGACCAAAATCATTACTGTAATGCCTTCTGTGAAATCTTGCTGCTCTTCCTTCACTGGAATGTAAGAGTGATGTTTGCAGTCTGGGCTTAATTCACAGAGAGCAGATTGCCCTCTGCTGTTGTGTTTCTCTAGAGTTTTTATGTCTTACCTGAGCAACAAAGTAATTGGCACTTCTGGGGGAATCTAATCACTTTCTCCCCCTTGCTGTTCAATCATTCACCCTCCTCCAAAACTAGGATTGACAACATCTTGCAAAAATTTTGTGTTGTCGCATGCTTGTATGCCTCCAGGGGTACGCCTAAAAACGCAGGCAGGGGAGAGAGGCTTGACCCAAGAAATAAAAGTGTTGAGACTAAAGCCTAGCTTGTCTTTTTTTATTAAACAAGTGCCAGTAATGTGTGCTTGGTGCCAGAGAAACAGACTATTTATTTTCACAATCTGTTTTCTTCTGTCTTGGTGTTGCTTTAGCTTATGTTGTTGTGCAGAGTGTCTCCCTGGGGCACTGCTAATGTGAGTGTCCTTCCTGCAGGCACACAGTTCCTTTGGCAAACTTAAAGCCAGTGACACAAGTGGCTCCTGTCCTTGCTTGGAATATAGCTCACAACAGAAGAGGAGGAGTCTATCAGAAAGTCACAGGTGGACACTTCTCAGGAATAGGTTTGTACAAGGCTTCTAGAAGCATTCCTTCCCTGGGGAAGTAGGGGGGAGGTGCTCATGGCACTTGTAACTGTAGCAGTCTTTGGGTATTGGAAGCGACTTAATTCACCCTGTGATGTAAAACCTGGTCACCACAGGGGTTTGCTGTAAAGCTATCTTTCAGACAGGGATGAATTTGCCTTTGCAAAAGAGCAAATCCATTGAAATACAGAGCAAATTGGGTATTGCTCGAAATTTCCAAGAACAAATTTGCCACTTGAGAGCCATATAAAAAGACATGCCAGTGAACCAGAGAGCTTGTCTGATCTGGCGTTAGCAGAGGTGCATGGACAGACCAGGGCTTCCCCAGCCAATTAAATATGGGTTCTATTTAATTTGGAGGAAGAGTTGTGAGGTTTTTATTTTATAAATAAATGCAGCCTGCATAGAGAGACTTTAACACTGAGTTTGATCAGCTGAAGCTGGAAAGGTACTTCTGTGTCAGATGCTTGTATTCTCATCATGATTGAGCCTTCTAAAGAAAGGTCTGTAGTTTCCATACTTAAAATGTACTTCTTCTGGAATAGGCCACTGGCTTTCTTTTCTATGGCTTCAAATACTAAGTCATCTCTTTATCATTTGAGACCATGGCTCAGATTTAAGGTGTAAATCTCTTTTTCTTTCCTTAATGGGAACTGCAGAAATGGAGATCAAGACACGGAAGAGGATGCTCAAGAAAGTCCGTGGGAAGGAAGTGTTCATGGCTGTGGCTTACAGCAGGGGACAGCCAGTACTGCCACCCCGGCTGCAGCACAGTGCTCCCTCAGGGCGCTTCCCTGCTGTTCACTGCTCCCAGGGTGGTGCAAACATGGCACCCTACAAACCCTATCACCAGCAGAACCCTCCCAGACATCACCATGACTCCGGGATGCCGAGGTAGGAAGCTGTGAAAACCTGAGCTGGCCACTTGTTTCCTGTTCACTCTTGCTGCAGACTGGTTAGGAGAGAGTTTGTGCTGTTCAGGTGAAACCACAGCTGGGAGGCGCTTCTGGTAATTGCACCTTTTCCCCTTTAAACACAGGTGATCTGCTTGATTTAAGAGCAGGCGAAACATGCTTGGCCCTCAAATAGCATTGTACCCCAGCCCAGGAAGGAGAGGCTGTCAGAGCCATGACAACTTCTCCTGCGCTCCTGGTGACTTACAACAAACCTCTTGTACCAAACATTGCTCTACCAGGCCTCGAGGGGAGGATGGTGGGGTGTGAATTGTCTCTTTGCAGCACAGTGTGAAACAGGAGGTTTCTTGTGGCTCTGCAAAAAGAACTGAGTTACAACTGAGCAGCCAAAGCCAGGTGAAAGTGCAGGTGCTGGTGATTCTTCACCTCCTCTCTTGTTCTAAAGCTCGTATAGCCGCAGCCGGCGCCCGCTGCCGTGTGTGAACAAGGAGTGCCAGTACGGCTTTGTGGCAGCGGCTGCAGAGGACCCTCGAGGGCCAGAGGAAACTCTAACTTTCTGTGAAATAGAAGGAGATGATGACACTGCTTTTGCTGCTCTGCCCGTAAGTCACGAACAAAGGGTAAGCTGAAGCCTCTCAGAGAGCAGGAGGGGGAAACTACAAATGCACAGTGATTGTTTACCTAAATACACAGCAGCTTTTTTTTGTTTGTTTGTTTTTTTAGGCTAAAGGTTTAACAGTTGAATGCGTTTCTGAGAATGGAAGACTGAAATTAGTCTAGTTCCTGTAAAACCTGCTTAAAACATCAGTTTTTCTCGATATTCCCCCTCTGTATCCTCAGTAGCAACACTTGTTTTCTTTTTAGCATATTTACATAAAGATTGTCATGTTTCTCCGTTCTGTTGCAGTTTGAAAACAAAAGCTCTTCCTCTTGTGCATGTCTTGTCTAGCTCTAAATACCGTTGGAGAAAGCTTTTCACTTGTTTGCCACACTGTAATTTATCATTTGGGTAGCAAGATTCAGAAAACAGATAATGATAGCCTGGATTTTTTTCCTACAAATTTTTACTTGTGATGTTTTGGATTAACGTATTGTTCCTGACACTGTTTCTTCTGCTACAGAAACAGGAAAAATTATAAACCTAGACTTTTCTTAAAGCAATCTTTTTGTTGAGTTGTAGATAAAGTGGGAGAGCGTATTCTTAAAGTTCAAAATATTTTTTTCTTTAGTTGTGGCTTAAACCTAGTCCAAAGCTGGGTATGCTTTAAGAAAGAATCAATTTATACATAGGTATCTGAATAGGAAAACAGATTTAAAAAAAAAAAAACCTGGAATGTTTGTATTTTTTTGCTGTGTTGAAGTAGTGAACTTAACTAGTGTGTTAGACTTGTATTTAAATGAGGGAGAGGGAATGTGCTTAGGGGCTGTTTCAGCACCAGTCATTTTTTTCTTTGCTCTGATTTTTTTCTTCCAGGAGTGCCAAGGAATAAGGACATATTATCCTGCAAAGTTTCTTTTTTCCAACATGAAATCAATACAGCTCACTGGCTTTTTCTCCCCCTTGCTAGACTTGCCTGCAGCTCCTAATGAATAGGTTTTCATGTTCATTCAGTGACTTTGTTATTGTCAATGCCAAAGCTTTTTCTCTGTCTCTTCCTTGTCTTGTTTAGTAAAGGAATATGACATTTCCTGGGGAAAGATGCATCTCACAGAGGACTCTGCCATGCTGCTAGAAGCCTGGTGGGAGAATCTTCTGACTTGGTACCTCTGCATCAACCTTGGAAATCTTTCAAGCCTCTCTGAGCACTTTATCAATCTCGTAGTCACCAAAGTCTTCTGAGTAGAGTTTTGAGTGTCACCTTAGCCATCACAAAAGAGTGAATCAACTTTTTACTTGAGCAATCCTGTGTTCCTCCTTCAGAGGACTAATCGTAAATTGGGGTGCAGCTAGACTGCTTTCAGTGCAAAGACAAAGCGCATGTAAAACACTGAAGGAGTGCTGTGGGCAGCCTTGGGGTGTGCTGCTCTCTGAAGTAGGGTTGCATGTGTGGGTCAGCCTAGTGCAGACAGTGGTGTCTGTGCCAGCATCCACCTTTTGGTTCCTCTAGTTGTGGCTGAAGATAACCTTTTCTCCATGATAATCAGTGTTTGGATGAACTGATCTGCTGCTGCTGTGGGGGAATGCTCCAGAATGAGGAATACATGTTGGGGGTAGCAGCCATGTCTGGGATCTGCTGCCTCCTTTGCAGCTTTGTTAGAGCTTGGGATAAAGCTGGCTAAGTTCTGGGAGGGAGCAACTTGACTGCATGGCATGGGACAGTGGTAGATCTTCAAGAATGAATTGCCTTAAGTGTGGAAGGCAGAACAAAAGGAAAAGGAAAGAAGTGTTTGTTGCATTGGAACAGTCACACAAATGATGCTTCTAGTAAGCTTCGGTTGTGGCAAGCTGGGTCTGCCAGCCTGTTTCCGTGTGTCTGTCTCCATGGAGCATGGAAAGGTTTTAAATTATTTCTAAATGCATGCTTCTGCCTTTGCTTTTCAGAGCCAGGGTAGCCCTGCTCCCATTGTCCATGGTCCGAGGGGATTTTGGGTAGCAAGGAGAAGTCCAAACTCTCTTCCATCTAACAAGCAGACCCTGAGTACCTTAGAGGAGGAGGAAGAAGCAAGTGAAAATGGTGAGTTCTTAAACGATTATTAGGCCAAAAAAAAGATATTGTCAGTATGGTTTTCATTGTCAAAAGTAGGTTCCTTCCCTCTCCTAAAGGAGAAACAAAGTGAGATGATACTGAAAGCAGGTTATTAATGGATGAACTGAAATGTAATTGCAGTATCTCCAGCTTTAAGCTTTTTTTGCCCCTTTTTTTTTTTCCCCCTGAATCAAAACTTCCTGTTCTCTCTCCCTTGTAGGGAAATTTCATGAGGAATACATCTATGCACCTCCAGGTAAGTAAGAGTTTTAGTCTTTAGTGATAGAACATTTGCTGACTGTAATAAACTCAATTATGACCTTTTTATAAGTTTCTGAATGTTTAGATTTAATGCAGCTCTTTTTACTTAATTTTGCCTATGCCCTCCAGATCCCAACTGTGAAACTGCAACAGTATTTAGTTCAGCAGAACCTCCAGCAAACTTGGTAAGTTTGACTCGCAGTCTGTTCAGATTTGAGATCCTTGAGGTGTGTGGTGTTCCTCATGGAAACCGTCCTTGGATGCATAGTAGGCCAGAGACTTAATAAAAGAAAGGAATGCTGATTTAATTTCTGTAAATTCACTCTCCTTTTCTTCCCTGAATGGTGAGGTTCTTATCTGAGTCTGCAAGTACAGTCTGAATTGCACTGGATACATTAATGATTTGCCACATTTACCTCTGCAAAGAGAGAGTGTGTATTTGAGTGCTGTTTACTTTACCTTCTCTGCTCCGGACAGCACTTGCTTTTATCAGACCACCCTTCAAGTTGTATTCCAGTTAATCTTAGTCCTCCTCTGTGGAGCTGGAGAGATCTCATCTGTGATAGAACTTATCTTGGAGGTTTTTTAAATTTTTTTTTAATTTTAAACTAAATCTTTAGTCACCTGCTGCTCCACAGTGGTGTGAAAGCAGTCCTGAGCATGCCAGAGTAAGACTGTGTTCAGTTCAGCTACAAAAGGCACTCTGGGTGTATAGTCTATAAATTAAAAAAAATAAATAAAATAGGGGTGTGGTGTGTGTGCCTTGTGGCTTCTTTGCCACTTCAATGGACCCTGCTTTGCTTTGGAATCCCTTCAGGAAGAAGGGCTAGTCTTGGTCTCACCTCAAGATGAAGTGGTTTCCTACAGCTATCCCCAGAAGGTAGTGTCTGGTGCTCTGAGTTGTATCTCACACTTCAGTTTTGTGGTGGCCCTGTGGAGAGGTGACAGCTCTGCTTGGGCTGTGCCTGTTTGTGGGGACCCCTCACAGCCTCTGGCAGTAGAGAATACAATTCCCTGCAAACACAAGCAAAGTAGAAGATGCCTTGCAGGTGTCTGCAACAATAAACTGGTATTTTCAAGCCAATTTTTAGAGAGTTTGGATAGTTAGTGCCTTTACAGCTAGGATTTACGAAATGCATTTGAGTGAAGTGAGAATTTTTGAAGTATGTGGTATTTTCATAATCTTTGTCAAAGCCAGTTGCAGAGGCAGACTGTTGAATATTCTTGACTCTTTTCCAGATGTTGGTGAACTCTGCAGCAGTTTCCACCTCCACAGATGTTTATACTGCTCCAGCTACAGGTCTCTCTTCAAATTCTGCTGCCTCCACTCCAGCCAGTGTCATAACAGCAGCTCCCCCACAAACTGCAGTTCAGCCTGTCATAGTATCTCCCTATTCTGTGGGGAGGCCAGGTAGAGTGTACAGACTGCAGCTGTGGACTTGGATTTCCAAGTTTTCAGTTACATTTTCCCCTCCCTTCCTCCTCCCATCCAAAACAAGTGTTAAAAGGCTTTTTAAAAGTGTCACTTGCTTTGGTTTAAAATTGCTTAAGTTGTAACTTGGCTGCTGAATTCTTGTTTTGAAGGGGCTGTTGTCCCTGAGTTTTTATGGGGGTTGGAGGTCTCTGCTTTGGGTTCCCCCACCCCTTGCTGCCTTTAACTGTTAACAGTGAGTGTTTGCTAGAAAATTCTTTTCAGAGGGCAGAATTTCAGTGCAGCTCCCTTCACCTTCCCTTTCCTACAGCTAATTTTCCTCTTGAGCTGGGGTAGTAAAGCCTCTAGAACACTATCACTTCCAGAAGAGTCACTGGCTGTGGTGTTTCAGGGTCCAGTTCATTTCTGTGACCCTTGGTTTCTCTGTGCAGGGGGTTCGTAGGTAGTCACAGGGTGCACTTGCCACCTTAGGTGCTGTGTCTGCTTTGCTCTTGGAGAATGGCTGTTATGAAAGAATTCTGGTTTTCCTTCTTGAAAAGAGCACTTCTCCTGTCTTCTGTAACTTTTCATTTAGCATCTAAAAACTCTCCTTCCATTCTGTTCAGTTCTGTCTCACTTTTCTTATCCCTTTTTTTTCTACTCTGCATGAGAGTTTAGTCAGCATGGTTCTCAAAGCTGTCTGCTCACTGGTGCCAACCTGCTGCAGTGTTAAAGGTGTGGGCCACCTAAATAAGTATTTAACAGTTGTCTGTCCAGAAGATTTTTGTCTTGGCGTGTCTTGAACCTTCTCTTGTATTTGTGGGCTTCCTGTCACACTTCTGGGACTTGAAGTGATTAGTCTGTTCTGTTGTTCTCTTACATAATATCATTCTGTCCTAGTAGTCTGGCCTGCCTTCTAATATAAAGACATGATAGAAGAATACTTGGTTTTTTCCCTCTGACTGGAATATACAGCTTGCAGATAGAAATTTAGTTAAGGCTTGAGAGATTGAAACCTCCCCATCTAGTTTTAAAATTTTTTCTGCACACCTTTCAAAGTGATTGCTAAATAGAATTTTTTTAGAGCCTGTATTTAGGGGTGCTGAGGTGTCAAAGTATACTCTGAATTGTGTAACTTAGCACCTTGCTCGTTTGACATGCTATGGCAAAGTTGACTTTTTGGGTGACATTTGTTTCCTTCCAATTGTAGCAGTTTCTTCGGTGCCATTCCCAATTTATTCAGCTCCTCTTCCCCCAGTGAGTGAGGTGGGAGAAGCCAGTGCTGTTCTACCGGCTTACTCTTGTGATCCCAGTGGCAGTGATCTGCCTCGAGGTAACAATGGTGTTCTGTGCTTTTACTCCTGCTGCTCTCCAGCACACTTCTGACTTGTGTTCTCCTTGGAAGCTTAACAGAACGCCAAGTGAGAATACATAGTGAGAAAAAATAGCTCTTTGCAACTCACAGGGAGTGAGAAATAATATATAGATACTTATGCTAAAACATTTTCATTCCCAGTTTTGAACAGAAAGTTTGTATCTGACTCAAAATATGTGATTATTGCAGCTCTAGACAGCACCCTAAATAAATGAAAGCCCAGGATGAGGGTAAAGTCATGTTGTTCTTTGGGTGTGTAGCTTTGTCACACACTGCCATCGACTGGGACAGCGTTTAAGGCCCACTTCAGCTGTTCAGCAGTGAGAGTGCAGATACCAAGCCTGCTGCTCTCACAGGCATTGCTGCCATGCTCTGCAGTTCCTTTGCTGTCTTGCCTGTGCCCTCAAATCCAAGATTTGTTGATCTTGGCTGTTCTGTTTCCCCTTCCCTGCTGTGGTACTGTCTCTCTGACTGTTCCCATGCACACAGAGTTCCTGCTTTCCAGCTTTAGGTGAATGCCCTGAACTGAGGCTTTCCCCACTTGGGAGAATGGGGTGTTAAGTGTGCTGACAAGAATGTGGAGTAGATGTGGATTAATAACCTCTCCAGACCCTGCCTGGAGCTCTTCAGCTGAGTCAGTCCACATCATATTTGCCACGTCCTTCTTGGCATAGACTGTAGGAATTTTAAAGGTTGCTAGTTAATAAGGAAGTGCATGTAGCATTTACATTACAGTGCTGGAGTATAATCTCTATGGCCTTTATGTTCAGAAACCCAGCAGGTTTGGAGTAGGGCAGGGTGAAGTATGTGGGTGTGCTTGATCTGGAGTTCTGTGTGCTTTGCTAAAGACACCAGACCTGGTATAGATGGGGAGCAGGACTTGTCAACAGACTGCAGCCCTGGACCTGGGAGGAAATCCTGCTGTGGGCTCTAGAATTACTCATTGTATCTGCATTTGTTCCAGTTTTCATAGTGTCTTTATCTTGTTTCAGTGGCCTTTAGGACTTGCCAAGTGTGTTTATGAATGCAGTGACCTCAGGTGTCGTGCCCTTGCCTGTATTTCAAGGAGCTGTTGATAAAAGCCTGCTTGATTATTACTGTGATCAAGAAACACACCGTGTTCAGTACTGGCTAGAGCTTCCCATGAGCACAGTAAAAACTATCAGGAGATGAGATCTTTATTAGGAATCAACATGGTCCTTATATTTTTGTGTCAGGATGGGCAACTTTTTTTTGGCTTAGCTGTTGCTTCGTAAGGTTGTCACGTTCTACTGAAGATGGGCTTGATTTCCAGACATCTAAAAGAGGAATATAAACAAAAACTGGTCCCCTACTGTACTGGCTTCTGTTCCAGCATTCCAGGGAAGGCAGTATTTCCAGGATCAGTTTGTCACTTCAGTCTCCCAGCAGTTCCTTTGTACTGTTATTGCTGCTATGGAAGCAGCTGTTTCATTTGGCACTCCTGCTTGCTTTGCATAGATTTGCATAAACCATAGAAGAACAAAATTGGATTTTTAAAAAAAAAACCCACCGACTTTTTCCAGATGTAGATGGAATTTCAGCTAGATCCTGAAAAGTTTGTATTTGTGTAAGCCTTTGGGTTATCTTTACTGTTCGACTGACTGTGGTCAGTGTTACAGCCAGACCACCAGCACTTCCAGGACTAAGGAAGAAAGGATCTGTGTGCATTTCCTAAAACAGCTGCATGGATTGTTGCCCTGATAGATGTGCTGAATAGTAAGAGAGTTGAGAATTGGCAGCAGCAACAGAGGAAAAAATCTTCGTGCATTTTGAAATTGTGGTTTGCTTTGCTGATGCTTTTGCCTTCCTGCAGCAAAACACAACACAAAATGCCATAGAGAGCAGGGCTGGGAAAGTGGGGGAGATGGGTGGACAGGGAAGCTATGTGGTGCAAAGGTGTGGTCAAGGGGAGGGTGGGTATTTGTGAAGATGGATTATAGTAATTCTGGAGGTGTTGCTAAGTTGAATCCCCCCCCTTTGAGTTGTCTCCCTGCTTTCCCCTGGCTCTAGTACAGCTGGGAGCTCAAAGTCTGTGCTGTGGAATAGGTCACTTGCTCTTCCTGAGCCTTTAAAGCAAATCTCTATTAGAATCTAAGAAATCAGTTTTTCTCATGCACAGTTCCAGAACTGCATTGTGGGATTAAGCACACACTTTTTTTTTGTCCTTTCAGTGGGTCGATTTTAAAGGTTTAAAGCTGCTTCATAGTTTTTGGACAGTTGGAAATGTGTTACCAAGTTCAAACCCTGTTGCTTTTGGAGAGAGGTTTCAAAGTTCCTTCACACACCTGGGACTGTTTCTCAGCATGTTATTTACTTGGCTGGGGACAGATGGTTCAATACAGGGAAGACAGAAGTAAAAGACTCTGCAAGAAAGCTGGGAACTGAATACCCTTGTGAGGAAGGAATATATTCTTTATTCCTGCCTCCATTGAGCTTGGTATAACAGTTGGGGGCCCCGCAATTAGTTGAGAAGGTCTTAGGGTTGCTCTGTGTTAAGTCCTAGTTGCTTGGACAGTGGGGACTTGGAAAAAAACTGAGTTATCACTTGAGTAATCAAGATGAATCAATTAAAATTAAAGCTAATGTAGTCATTAAATTAAATAATAAGTTGGTCAGACAAATGCCCTACCATTGCACAAACATCTAACTGGATTTAGTTAAAAATATAACTATTTTAACAACTATTTATATTCAAGATACATTTTTTTACCCTTGAAACTTCAAGGAAAAAGTAGTGCTGAAATACTGTTATTAATTAAGTATGCAAAAATAAAATGTTCTTAATGTGTATAAATTGCTCTTGCTTCTTGGTTTATATTCCTCTGCTCTTTAATGTCATATCCTTTAATTTCAGATACAAAGGTCTTGCGGTATTATTTTAATATGGGATTGCAAGTAAGTGCTTTTAAAATGAGTATAGGAAATTGCCTGTAAAAACTGCTGGGTTTCTTGACAAATGCACTGATGTATTCAAAACTTCCAAGAGTCCTAAATGTGCATTCTGTGCACTGGACTATTACTATGGATAGACTTTCTGGTGGAGATTAAAGCATGGCTCAGGGAAGTGAAGTTCTAACTCAAAATGTGAAGTACACCATATTAATTGTTTTACTGTGGGTTGTGGTGGTGGTTTTTTGGCTTTACTTTTAGTTTTTTGCCTTTTTATGGTTTGTTTGGGGGTTTTTTGATGGTGGTTAAATACTCTTTCTATGAAGAAAAGGGGAAGAACCTGAGCCATTCTTGAGAGAATTTTTGTACTAATATAAGATGTCAAAGACCACTTTGAGATATGTGGATCGAGTCTCCTAGGACTCATGCAGCTGAGCTCAGACTGGTTAGCACCATCTCTCTGTGTTCTGGAAACCTGCTCTGCTTCATAATTCTCTGTAGTAGTAGCCAAGTGCAGTGTCAGTGCTGCTGCACAGGGAAGTAAAAAAAAAAAAAAAGCAATGTGAGCTCCTTCAACTGAAGAAATAGGAAAAATCTCCAAATATGATAAAGCTAATAAGTGGGAATCTTCTTTCTCTGTAAGGACTCCTGACACAACAGCAGTGTGGCTGTTGCTGCAGGTATTGCAGTATCTTTCCTAGTAGGCTGTATTGGTTTGATGGGATTTTTTTTGTTTGTTTATTTGCCTTAAAGGGCTAGGAAGGAAAAAAATGCACTTCTTCTAACTTTAGATCGGAAAGTAGCAGTGATTTGGAGGAGGGCTGGCAAGTATGTTGCTATATGCATGACTGTTTTTCCCTTTCCTCCAAGTATTGCCATCAGAGCTGTTGGCCTTCCATGATGTACGTGCAGCCAGTGCTGCCTCCATCTCCAGTAGAAGTTTACCCAGCGTATGCTGAGCCAGCTCCTGTTCTGGATCAGTCAGTGCCTCAGCTCTTCCCTGATGCAGCGCAAACGGAAGTCCACCAGGTTCCCCTGGAGGCATCAGCAAATGGTTTGTATTTGAGTAATGCTGTGTTTATGGTCATGAAAGCCTGCATAAAAAGGCCATCAGTGTGGCTGAAGTGTGTGAATGTGCATTTTGTTCTGTTGTTTTTTTTTTTTTTTTTTTTTTTTAAGGTAACTTCCAGAACACAGAGCCTCCACCCCTGTCCTATGGGCCAGTGTATTACCCAGTGGTGTCAGACCCCTTCAGCCAACAGCCTCTGCCTGGCTTTGACTCTGTGGTTCCTGCCTATCGCTACATTGGTACCTGGCATCCAGTAAATCCTCCCCATGGAAATTCCCCACCAGTGGCTAAGGCTGGGAGTTCAGGAGCACCACCCCAGGTCGGCTACATGGCCTCCCCTAACCCTGCACCTCCTGATGCACCTCAGGGAATGTAAATCTGGGAGCTGAAGGCTCCTCCTTGGGTTCTTGTTTCTTTGCCAGCTCTTGTTAATATTGTTTTGTAGATGTTACCCTCTCTTGGAGGGTTGAGTCAGTTGATCAAACTGCGTTCAGATTTCATGTTTCTCTTTAGGTTTGTGCTACTGATAGATGAGGAGATGTTGCTTTAGTTGATTAGGAAAGCATAGGAGCAAAGTACTGTAGTGCAGGGAAGAACTTGGATGTGAGTACAGTATGTATGTGAAACAACATGCTGGCATTAAAGGCATGTTGTGTATGTCTGACGGCTTGCACTGAACACTGAAACACCTGGTTCTTGCTGAAGTACTGAATCAGGCTGCCATTACAACTCAGGTAAACACTGGGCACAGGGTCATTAGAGGGGGGATAATAACGTTTAAAATAAGTTGACTTTCTTAGATTTCGCAAAACAAAGCTGCTTTGCGCCTCCGGTGGTCACATATTTGTAGTAGCTGTATTCTGTCTGACTTCACGGTGCATAGGTTTCATGGCTCTGCACAGTGCAAGAATAATGTTTCGATCTGTTGTATATTGTTGTATATTTGTAGTATTTGTTTTGTGAAAGCTGTTGCACATATGGTGGTGGTTAATTTGCACTGACAGCACGAAATAAAAGCATTGAACACATAAAAATGAGTGGTTATTTATCACTGGCAGGTAATGTTCCTGACAATTAGCTTTCCCACAGCCTGGACTGAAGAAATGCAGTTGGGTGGGACAAGGCTGTTCCAGCTTTCTGTGAGAAAGCAGCAAAAGCTTTCAGCATGAAAATGGAAGTGGAATAATTCCTTGTAATTGCACCTTTTCCCCTCTAAACTCAGGCACAACATGCTTGGCCCTCAACTAGCATTCTACACAAAGTTTAAATCAACTAATAGAGGCCCATTCTACTGTTCAGTGATTTTTTTTAAAATCTCTTTTCCTTTGTGTTATAGCTAGGTGGTGGTGAAAAACAGATTAACTGCAGAACTGGGAGGGGAAAATACTGTATTTCCTTTGGTGTCCCTTTTAAGTAACCCTGGAAGCAAAACCAGTAGGGAATAGTGGCTTGTTACACTTTTGTCTTAAATTCATGCAGCACTGTTGGTGTTGATAATGTACCTGTGTAGTGGGAGGGCTGCAAGCTCAGCTTTTAGTTTGTCTCCTCCAATTTTTTAATTGCGACACATTTAATTTGGCAATTTAATAACAGTTTTTTAAGATGGAGCAGCCAGCTGAAAAGTCCAAAGCAAGATGAAAATGACCCCTGAATAGCTAATTTAATTTTGAGCTGCTGTGGTGTTTTTAAAACAAAACATTTACACAAAATTGTTTATGAAGTAATGGGTGGCCTTTGTGTTTCTGCCTCTGGAGGAGCACTTGACTTGTGCAGGTGTTTTTTGAGAACATACCATGAGGTTTTTTTTTTCTTTTTCTCTGAAAAAGTGTTCTCTGGCCTAACCTCCTGAAGGAACTAATAAAGCCTGTGATTTATTTTATGGACTCTAAAGTGGCACTGACCTAAGTACAGTCTCCATGCTGGAGCCATGGACTGTTTCCACCTCGGTCTCAGGTGCCATCTGTCATATCCCAAACAGTGCCTGTCAAGCACTGAAGGGAATATTTTCTATTTTCCCCTTTCAGGCTTCAGCTGTGAGTTATGCCTCCTTTTTTCCTCTGTCACTGAGACAGCCTTGCTGTTTTTCTACACACATGGTTATCACAGCAAAATGTTGATGTTTTATCTTCTGGTATCCGTCTGTCTCTGGAAGTCAACTTTTTTTTTTTACTCGGAAAAGCTGATAATTCTGGTATAAAGTCCTGGTTTTGTCATGATTTTGTTACCCATCTAGGACCTGGATTATTCACCATTAGCCATGGCTATTTTGGCCTTACTGGCCATTTTAATATACACAAAAATTACTTTAATTGATCTAACAACATGTCCTATGTGGCCAGTTAACTTATTTATGAATTTGACATGTGGCGGTATCTCTGTGACTCATTTTATGTGGTTTTTGCAAGGGCTCTTAAGGCTCAAAATCCACTTTTTTGACTAGCAGGTACAGTCTGTGGGGAGCTTATCAGTGTGTCCTGGAGCTGGCTGATGAATGCTCTCCATGGGTAGGAAATGCCCCCTCTTTATTAACAGCAAAAGAGCTTAGAATGGTACAGAAATTGAAGTGATTGCTGGAGTCTTTTATTTCAATTCTGTTTCCTAGAGCTGTGTTGCAGTACAACAGCTCTGCAGCACTTGACTGAAACAGCTGCCAAGAAAGCCACAGCTCTGCCTGAACCACAGCTGACCTGCTTTGTGCTTCAGCTCTTTCCTCAGCTGCAGAGTGCTAGCTCTGGCTGCAGCATCCCTGTACTAACAATGTCCTGGGTTTGTGGCTAATCAGCCTTTTCAGGGGCTGCAGGATAATTCACATCAAAATCACACAGAGTTCTGGGGTTTGGTTTGAGAGGTTGGAGATTTTTTTGTTGGGGTTTATGCACATTCCAAGATGTGGGCTCGGGGTCTTTTTTTTCGGTGGGGAACCCAGTGTCAGCCTGGTGATTCTCCAGACCTGTTTGGCACATGTTTTAGGTGGATTATTGCTGTTACAGTTTGGTGGCAGACCAGTGCTCTGGGTTTTTCATGCCCAGCAAAACTGCTGTGACTGGGGGTATTAGGATAAACTTGAAGCCATAATCGTATTTTATCTTTAGTTAGAAGGATGAAAAAATCCATGAGTATTGATTTCTATTTGGAATTATTATTTTTCTGCAGCTCAATGTTTTTAAATTTTGGTTTTGTTGTCTTTTGAGTTTTTTGAATCATGTTGCCTAATAGTAAATTTCTAAAGCAAAGATTTGTTCCTGGCATGTGGTTTTTTGTTTATTTTTTTGTGGATGGCTTTTCAGCCTTGAAGAGGGAGAACAGAAGAGTTGTGTAGCCAAGTTTTCACTAGTCATGCTTGCCACCTCCTTCACTGTGTTTTTGTAGATGAAAGGCAGAGGCTCAAATTAAATTGACACCTGAACTGGCAGCACCATGCAATGCTCCATGTGAGCCCCAGAGCCAAGCTTCTCCTCACTGCCAGAGGACATGGCCCAAGCTGTGCCAGAGAGGCTCAGGCTGCACATCAGGGAGAATTTCTTCATGGAAAAGATTGTTACACTTTGGAAGGGGCTGCCCAGGGAGGTCTGGAGTCCCCATCCCTGGAGGTGCCCAAGGAGCGCCTGGACGTGGCACTTGGTGCTCTGGGCTGGTGACAAAGTGGGGATCCGTCACAGCTTGGACTCAGTCTTGGAGGTTTTTTCCAACCCGAAACATTCTGTGATTCTTCTGAACCTGCAGGATGAACAAAGCAGTGCCCAACCCCACTTTTTGTGCTTTGGGGTGAGGCTTCTCGTGTGACTAAGTGTTCCAGTCTCCAAAGTGCTGCAAACCTTGCTGCCCTCAGCAGGAGCAGGCTCCACTCTGTGTTTGCTACGTGATGCCAGACTCCAGAGTGCCTCTGTTACCTCAGCACCCCTCAGTGCACAGTCAGCCCCAAGCCTGGTGTGTGACAGAGGTGCTGTCTCAGCCCCAGGGCCGTGCCCAGCCTGTGCCTCGTGTCAGCATGGCAGTGCCAGTCCTGCCCTGACAGCCACTGCATCACTGCTGATGGCATCTCTGTGATGTCTCTGGAACTGTCAAATCCATCTGTTATTGAAGATAATTATAAATACTGCAGAGAGAGACTGTGATGCTGTTGCCTGCCAGCACCATTGGCCTGCTGGGCTGTCTCCTGCTAATGCTCCTGTGCTGTTTTCCCCTTGGTCCCGTAACCAAACCAATTCCTACAGAAAAGCTGTTTTTCTAGCCCAGTTGGCCTTTTTTATTTCATTCTTAGGTTCCATTTCTCTCAGCAGTGCTGCTGGGATGCCCTTCTCTTTTATAAAATTACACCATCAAAGGCTTCCTTATATATGGAAGATACTCAGCGTATAAATCCAGACCCAGAATTCCAAGTAACTGCCTTTTTCATAAGGGAGGAAGATAAAAACATTGAACCAGGACTTTATAAGTTTGAGATAAGATCAGAGATTTAATTTTGCAGGGCAGGCCTGTATCTAGAAGCTCCCAGTCACTGCTGCTTACCAGATTTCACAGTCAGCTGGGCCACAGCACGTAGGAAACCATTCAGCCACAGGCTCAGAGCACGTTCCAGGCACTGACTGCAGCCCAGTCCTCCCTGCAAGGGGGGTGATCTGCAGCCCCAGAACAGGTGCCTGAGGCCTGACAGGGTGTTTTTATCTCTTAGGCTCAGTTTATGGCAATACTTTTATTCCAGGTGCTAAATCCTGCCCTCCCTGGAGCAGGTGAACATTTTGCAACAAGCTTTGGTGTGGCCCAAGGTAAGGGTCAGTCTGTGCTTGTAGCTGTAATGAGTGTTTGGCTTTGTTGGGTTAGAGAAAATGGACTTTTAAGAGAAAGTGGAATACCCTCTAATGATTAAATTAATGGACCATGCAACTCCCTCCATCCTTTCTTTATGTATTTTTCTTGTCCCCTAACTTCCCTATTTTCATTTCCCAATCAATTGTAGACATGTGGTTTCTAACTCTGTTTAAACCAGTGCTTTGTTAATATTTGTCATAGCTGAAAGCAAAAAAGTTTATTTTTATGCTTGTGGTGATTATGTGAACGTGTGATTTGTATAACTTTTCGGGCAGTGTAAGTAAGAGGAGACAAAATTTACTGCAGAGTTTCCCCACAGAATGGGTCAGGCTGGGAGGGATCTGGTGCCACCTCCCGGCTCAGGCAGGGGCATCACAGGGCACAGGATTGTGCCCAGGTGGTTCTGGAATATCCCCAGTGAGGGGACACTCCTGCTCCAGTGCCAAGTCGCTCCCTGGCTTTGCAGGGACATGGACAGGGTGGAAAACCCTGTCAGGTGAAATTCAGTCCCTGTTGATGGAATAAGAAGCACAACTGGGGATTCACTGTGCCTTAACTTTGAACTTTTTAGCTTTCCGGTGTGAGTGGGAACGTGCACATCCAACTGCAAAAAGCCCATGTCTATTTAAACTGGTGTAGCCTTTTGTTTTTATGTGAGTATTTAAATTTCTGCAACTGTGGATCCCTGTGGTCTTGGATTTTGTACAGCTCTTGCCATGGTCAGTGTGAATTTGTGTGTGTGTCCACATTGCCTCCTTTGTGCAGGAATCTTCTGCAGGAAAGGGATATTGCCATGGTTTAACTCATGGAAACTCTTGATTTACTGGAAGCTTGACCAAAAGCCTCTGGTCAGAGATGGAAACCTTTGGAAATGTATCTCCAGGAGTTTAATGAGATTTGCTGGAGGACAGCTTTCCAGGAGCACTTTATGTTAATACAGTTATAAGTTGTTGCTTAATGACTCTCTTATACTATTAGCTGTATTGTTAATTATGTGGTCAATGCAGTTGTGCTGGTCTGAGGATATCTTTGGGGAGCAAATTAAAATGAAATTACACTTACTTAGACTTTCCTGTACAGGAGTAATTGCATTCATGTGGTGAATTTTACTTACCAACACTTCTACTGGGTTGCTGTTTTCTGCAGCCAAGATATAATGAATATTTTGGGATTGTTTGGGCATTTTTTTCCCCCAGCCAGATGTCGTTCAGCTCTTGCTCAAATTTGTGTGACCAACTTCACTGGAGGTAAGCAGGACTGTGAGATGTCTTTTGTTATTACAATACCAATAAATCCTCTATAGAATCAGAGCCCTTAAGTGTTCCTCTGACCACTGACAGCCCTTGAGAAGTCTGTGCTGAACTTGTTTTTTAAAAACTCTGAAATGTCAAATCTGTTGCTGTTCGTAAATGTTTATTATCAATAGGCAGCTGGAAATGTTACATCTGAAAAGGTAGAAACACCTTGATTTTTCAATAGGCTTACATTTTTGGGAAAAAAAATTAAATGCTTTTTTTTTTCCAGTTTACAGTTATGCTAAAAATACACATAAAATAAATAATTTTATTTGTTATGTACATTGCTTCATTTTGTACAGGTTCTACGAGGGTCTCACATGGAGTCTGCACTACGGACGGAAGAGATGCAAGTAGAAAAAGTACATAAAACTAAGCATCTGTTTTTGCTTTTTGCTCTTGCCCTTTTCTCCCCTTTTTCTCCAGGGGTGGCTATTACCGCTCAACTGGCAGATTCTGAGGTCTTCATTCTGTCTTTGCATACACAAAATTCTTACAGCATCTAAAAGCTCTTTTGCCTGGAAAAGGCCTTTGAGTTTTTGAGCAAAACTAAAATAAAGAAGCGGGGGTGGGGGGGTAGCCTCACCTTTTTTATTCCATGAAATCAAAGGGCATTTTAAAATATGCTCAGGTGTGAAGGCTGTTTCTGTGGCTGCTTTTTTTATTATTAATGAAGATTTAATTTGACAATAAAACTTGATTGCTAAAAAACTGTTTCCAGAGTCAGCCCGGGTCTCAGGGCTCCCGTATAGAAAATAGAGTACTTAAGTATCTGCTACTGTCTTTCGCTTCTCAAAATCCTTAGCCTTGTAGCCCCCCAGACCTGCCTTGTAAACACCCTCAGTAGTTTTTAAGTAACTGTACAATACCCAGAAAAATAGCTGGACCCAAAAGTGCCCCCTCGCTGAAAAACAACTCTTTATAGTCTAAAGGCCTCTCACTCTGTTGGCTAAAGGTATCACAGTGTTCTGTCAGCTGCTGCATGCGCCATGTCTGAGCCCTGAGCGCAGCAGCGCTGCTGCCTCAGGAGCTGCTGCTGATGTGGAAATGCTTTCAATGCGAGGAGAAAAGAAAAAACATCCCCAAACTCGGCCGTGCTGAGCAGGGATGGGGCAGCCAGGGGGGAACACGCTGCACTGGTGTCCGTAGTGGGGGGGTGTTGATAGAGAAGGGTCTGTCAGGAGCACCCCCTTGGCGGAGGGTGGGACTGGATCTCCAGAGGTCTCTTGCCACCCAAACCATGATTCTGCACGTAAGGAATGAACCAGATCTAAAACTGGGGGTGGTTTGAGCTCTACTGCTGTGATGGTTGGGGGTTTTGTTTTGCTTCACACACCTTGAGAAAACCAGAGCAGGTCCAAGTGTTTCCCTGAAGCACAGAATGCTATCAAAGGTTTGGAAGATAAGGATCAAATGCTTTTGCTTTTTAAGTATACCGCTTTAGATGAAACGTGTTTTATTTTTAAAACAATGGTTCTCGGTCAGGAATTGCCTCCAGAGCAGCAGTGGGTCTGGGTGGAGGTAGTTATATGAATAACAAAGAAATTCCTCTTTTGTAAAAAAGGCCTGAAATGGGGAAAGAAGTGTGAAAATGAAATTCAATCAAATTATAAATGCCCAGAGTATTCTCCATCTCCTCCAAAAAAAGCCAGTAAGGGAGTGACTTTACAGTTCTTTCAAGTCACACATTCACTGCAAAATGCAAATTCTGTTTGGGGACAGCCTATTTTAGATGCTTTTCCAGTGAGTGGATTTATTACCCACCGCAGTCTCACTGATTCCAATTAATTTTACCATGCCATTAATTAGAGTGCTGATGCTTCCAGCCCACCTGGGAAGGTGTGACCAGCCCTGGCCCCTCCCTCAGCTGGGGCTGGGGGCCTGGAAGTCCCTCTTGTGAGGAAGAGGTCCTTGCAGTGCATCCACCCCAAAAACAACTCCAGGAGTTCTCAGTTAAGTAACACCTTTCATTAACTCTAAGCAGCCCTGGTGGTTTGGATGGTTTTGCTTATTTTGTGCCATTCCGTGTGTGGAATTGCAGCAGAGGTGGGAGGGGGTTCCTGTTCCTTTGGTAATCAGCCTCCGAGGCTGCACAGAGCTCTCTCTGTCTGTGGGACAGGACTGGACACTGAAGGACGAGTTAACTGGTTAAAGGGGAACTCAGCCAGGAGTTAAACCAACACTGAACCTCCTCCTGGTTAACTGAAATAAGCTTTTCTTTGGGATTTCGGCCTTTTGAGAAGGAAAGTAGCAACATCAAAGCGAAGCTGGGAAGGGAAGCGAGACAAACGCTAACGGTGTGAGAGCAGTGGGTGCTTGTGTGGTTTCCAGCTGCTAGAAAACCCAGAGGTAATTCAGATCCTTGCTTACACTGTTGCTGACTGTCCAGAACTCCCTGCTTGCGCTGTCAGTGACATCCAGGTCCCCAGTGCAGGGACCTGCAAGTGCTCATGTCCCTGGCAGGGAGCTCAGAGTGCCCTTACCCTGCCAGTCCCATCTTAGAGCTCCTCTTGCTCAAACCAAAGGCCTTTATCCAGAGTGAACACTAAAGAAAACACATTGTACAGAGAAGTCGGGGTGAGGAGCCCCTGTCAGGGATGCAGTTTCCTGCTGCCCAGGCTCCTGCAGCAGCCACAGTGTTGGCCACACTCTGCTGCCTGGGGTGGGTGTCCGGGAGCTGCCTTCACCTCTCCTGGGGCAGAACAGGCAGCAGGGCCACCCTGCTCCAGTCACAGCCTCCCTCTGCCCTCCTGTGGCACCCAGGTGAGTTGTCCTCACCAGTGATGGGGTGAAAAGTGATTACAGAGGTGATGATGTGAAATTTTCTTATAGCCCTACCCTGGTATCCCGGTGTGCACCAGTGCTGGGCTGCCTGTGGATCCTGCCCCCCCCCCCCACCCCGTGCTTAAAATTCTGTTGTACCAACCAATTTTAACCTCTTTAAAAGGTAAGGGTTTATATTCATACATTATTATATTTATTTAAATATTCTTAATATTTACAGTGGCTGTTTCTGCTAAAAAACATGTTACATGGACTGTCAGGAAAGGGATGGAACACAACTACAGAAGAGGTGACATTAAGGGTGAGGCATAAATCACAAAAGCAAAGGTGTCAGAATTTAGGCTTCCAGGGTATGCTGCTCCTGCCCTCTGTCTACTGCAGAAGTCCCCTAAATTCCCTTCATGGGGAAACCATGCGAGTTTCCTACATGGAAAATTTTCATAACAGACATACAGTTAAATCCTAACCTGAATTAGCTGTAAGAAAATAAAAGTACATACTACTACTGCTACCAATATTAACTCCGGACTGTATATAGCGCCTTTAAATTTGAAAGTGCTTATAAATAATGAACTAACCCCCCCTGCGAGGTAGGTAAGTATTATTATCCCTATTTTACAGATGGGGAAACTGAGGCATTCGAGAGGCTGAGTGACTTGCCCACGGTCACAGGGGAGGCAGAGGCAGAGCGGGGGGTGGAGCTGAGCTCCCTCCTGGCTCTGGCACTGCCCATGCTTCCTCTGAGGGGACACAGGTACAAACACGGGAGTATTTATATAATTACCAGCGAGTCAGCGATGTCCAAATGCAGTTTTCCAAAGAACCTGCACAGAGAGTTCAGTTGATTTCTTGTTTCTGAAACAATTTATGTAATCTCTGACCTGAGTACGAACACCTCCCAGCTCTATTAAATTCTTAACCCTCGGTGTTATTCGTTAATTTTTTAATTGGTGATGATGCCCCGTCCCTAGAAGTGTCCAAGGACAGGGCTTGGAGCAACCTGGCCTAGTGGAAGGTGACCCTGCCCATGGCAGGGGGGTTGGAACAAGAACTTTTAAGGTCCCTTCCAACCCAAACCACTCCATGATTCCGTGACCATTTGCAGGTGTGCTGCTTCAGAAAGCCATGTGAAAATGACACTGGGATGTGAGGTGAGAAAAAAATGCAACTTCAAGAGCAAGAAACCTAAGGAAGGGTTGAGAAAGGAAAAGTTTTAACTCCTCACAGGAGAAACTCCATGTCCCATCAGCTCCTACCCTGGTCCTTGCAGGGACAGCACAGGGGTCATTCACTCATTTCTCTGAGGGAAAGAATAACTTTCACTAAAACATGTTTCCTTTTTGAGCAATTGAAAGCAGAAAACTACTGGTGAAGTCCCAAATACTGTGATGTCAAGTGAATTAAGCAAAACCTGGGTTGTTTTTTCTTTTTTTAATCAAATATATTTTTCAGAAGCTACTTCAATTTCGCTCCGCTGAAGCTCCTGTTTTAGCATAATAATAATTCACCAGCTGCTCCAAAGTCTATTGCTATCAACAGAGATGCACAGATGCAATCGAAGAGAATTCTGCCTTTTGGGGGACCAGTTTGAGTTTTGCAAACTCCTGGGCATGTGTATTAATCACAGCCAAATCAAGTATTTGTGTTGAATTCCAAAGTCAACTCAGAGTCGCTCATAGCTGGAAGCAAGGAAGGATCTCAGCCATGAAACAAAGCCAGGGGAGCCCCAGCCACGAGCCACGTGAAGCATCTCTTCCTTTAGTACAGCACTGCTCTGTTCTCCCTCGTGCCACTGCGACGTAGCAGCTCCCACCCCCCTGCCCTTTCAGGGCACAGCAGGGGAACGTGACTCACACAGTCTGCAGGGAAGGGATTTTCACATTTTTGGGGGCAGCACTGCAGAGTTAATTCCATTTCTCCGTGTCATTTGCACCTGGCAATGTGTTCAAGTGACACCATGTGAGTGTCACCAGCGGCTCTGTGCTCGTTCTCGTGGAACGCTTGAATGCCTTTCCACTGTCCAAGCATACAAACCCCGTTTTGGGCCCGCTTTCAAGCCCAGTTGATGTAATCTGCATAACTGTACTCGAATTGTTTTCATTCTTACTCCTTACCCAGGAAATACCACAAAGATTTGCTGGCCCCACGTCAAGCAGAGTTCATAGACTGCAGCATGGGTTAGGGGAGGCATCAAAGGATTCAAGTTCACTCCCCTGTAGCAGCTCCTGCTAATGTTTATCTTTGCAGAAACGTGCTCGGTTTGGTTTCTTGACCTGTGGGGCTTTTATTGTGAGCATTGCTTCGGTGGGTTCTGATTGTGGCTCTCCCCTAGCAACGGATTTGCTCCTTCAGCCAGGGGTGCTGGATTTCCTCATGGAACAATCAGCAAGCTGCTCCCCACCCTCCGGTTTTGCAAGTCTCCTTGTGTACCACCAATGTCAGTTTACTCGGTCTTCCATGAACGAGGAGGAAATGCAGTTTTCAAAGACAACTCTAACCCTGCAATTAGTGTGAAAGCCTGAAATCTGTTGATACAAAAATGCCTTTCACTCTGCCTTAACCAACACATCCAGAGGCTTAAATATTTGGAGTTTTACACTGCCTGCTGGTAACAAGACTGGTGTCATTATAAGCAAGGAATACAGAAATGTTTTTGGGTCTCTGCTTCTCGCTGCTGATTTATCTCAACACCAGGGCTGGCCTGGAGCCACAGTCTCCACCTTGAGGTCTGCACTGAACTCTTCCATGAGTCCAGGGTGTTGGCACCTCAGCTCTGCCCCACGAGCTGCTGCATCGCTCACATTTCTCTCTGGGCTCCATTGGGCCTTCGAGGTAAAAAACAACCACCCAAAACACCCAGCTCAGCACAAGTGCCCAAAGGAAAAACCCCACAAGGAGAGTTTCCTTTGCAAGAGGAGGGAGCCAGCTCAGGCAGAATATCCAGCTGCAGGTGCCCCAGCATCTCTCATCCCTCTGCTCCCGACCCTCCGTGCTGCCAGCAGAGCTGCTCATGCCCCATGCTGGTGAAATCTGACCTGCCCCAGTGGCAGATGTAGATTTTCCAGCATTATGTTTCTCCAGAGGCAATTCACAGCCCAGTTCCCAGGTGAGGTGAGTGCTGGCAGCCAGCCTGGGGAAATGCTGCAGCTCCTGGGAGCAGAGCCCTGCATGAGGGCAGGAATGAAGCCATTCCTGAGCTCCTGGGCAAGACTTGCTTCCTCCAAGGAAGCAGCTGACCAAGAACAGCTCTGAGGTGGTGCTGAGTGCCAATCACCTGTGTCCTTCAGCAACACTGCAGAAGGAAGTTCAAGTATCCCACTGTTAAAAAGTTAAAATAAAAATAAAACCCCCTAAAAATCCCTGTTAAGGATTCAACCATCTTGCCCTTGTGACAAGGTTGTCTTCTCCCCCTGTCTGATGCTCCTTGGGACAACAGCAGTGACAGTTGCTAAGCCCTGTCCAGACACTCCCACAGCTGGGAAATAAAAGATAATAGAAGATACCATGTCCTTTTTGTTGCACCTCAGAGAAGGACCTGCAGAGCTGTTCCACGCTGCTCATGCAGCTGGAGCTGCTCTTGCTCAGGCTCCTTTTCAGACCTGCAGCTCAGTGGCCCAGGGAAGATGCTCTCCTTCAGGAGATGGTTTTACCCCTGAAGCCTGACACCCATCAGAGAGGCAGCAAAAAGTGAATGCAGCAGTGGAAGTGAGATTAGGAATTGCAAAATAAGGGCAAGGCTTAGAGCTGGGTTTTGGTTTGGCCTATCAGAAATTATTCTGAGGTTTGTATTTCAAGCAGCCAGCGTTGTTTTGGGTTGTTTTCTTTTCGGTTCATCCACACAGAAGTTAGAGGCAAGGCCAGGTGCTGGCTCCCACTGTCAGCCTAATTGGAAGGTCCTTCTGCTCCCCAAAAGGGAAATTGGATAAATAAGCAAGTATGTTAGCAATAAAAACATATTCCAGGTGGATGATGAAAGGGGTCTCATATTCAGTAACAATTCACATTATTAATATAGTGGCCTGAAAAAACAAGCACAACCAAAATGATCAGAAGTCATATTGCTTAAAGGAAACAAAAACCCCCAGTTATAGGTTGAAACCCTTTCAAAATATATTTTCAGTGTGATTCTCAGCCTCCTGCTCACCAGCTGGTTGTGCTGTCAAGGAAAACTGAGCAGGATGCAGAGCCAATGGTGTTGGACAGCAGCACTGAAACCCAGCTGGGGTGGGATGATGATGGGAGCACTGGAGAAATCCTTTCCTCAGCCACCTGCATGCCTGAAGTCTCTGGGGTTTGGAGACTAAGACTGCATCCAAAGGGATTCCTGCAGTTTATGGTGACCTTCTAAATGGCGAAACCATTCGTTCAGTATTAGGGAGTGTAAAAAAAGTAAATTAAAAAAGGTGCAGATGGCTATAAAATAGGCTATAACATAAGTAGGTTTGCACTTTTTTTTCACCTGTGGACAGAAAGGAAACAGTGATGCTGAACCAGATGAGAGCAAACAATTACCAATACTTGGCTGAGTTTTCCAGTGAGAGTTAAGAAAGCTTTGCTTAGAGCCGAGTGGTGACATGATCCTCCTGCCCATCTTTCCACTGGTTTATAAACAAGTCACAGGCCTCTCCCCATGAATCAAACACGTCCTCTGATGAGTCTATAAGTTTGGAGTTAGAGGAACAAATACTGGAAGCACAGTGAAGGGAGCTGGTACAAACCACAGGGCACTCCTTGCTCTGTCCTGTAAGTCTCGTGTTCCCACTGTAGGCCACCTCATTGAGGTTAATTTCACTTTTGGAACAATTCTCTTCTCTCTCTCTGTCCATCGGAGAATATTTAATGTCTTTCCACATGTAATGTGGCTGAATGATCCCGTCTGAAATGGTGTACATGGGCTCTGAGCTGGGCTCAGGGACGTGGCCGTTCATCTTGGAGAAGAGCAGGCCCAGTCTCTTGAAGGACTCCTTCTTGGAGCTGGAGAGTCTCTGAACTCTGTTCCCGTTTCGGACAAAGGAGCGCTTGCTGATCCCATTGCTTTTTGGCTTCTCTTCCACCATGTTGATCCCAGACATGGTTCTAATCAGAGCAGAAACGTTGAAGTCCTTTTTTTTGTTGGCTACATTGAAAGACACGCTCTTGGCTCTGGATTTTTCTCCAGCACCATCCTCGTTTGTGTCATCCTTTTGGGACACCTCTGTGCTGCTGGTAGAGTAACTCCTCCTCTGGGGCTTTCTGTTCCCTAAGAGGTCAAGAACTTCATAGCGAAAACTTGAGATGTCCTGTTTTAATTCCTGGGGCAAGAGGAGACAGGAGTTACTCCCAGCAGCCTTATCTGACCTCAAGGAATGACCCTGTTCCCTCGGGAGGATGGCTCAGGTGTGCCAGTGGCTGATACCAAATCACACAAGAACATCACACCTATGTCCAGTGACACACAAAAATGATGTGTTGGTAGTGCTGAGGTTTGGGGACCTCACAAGGCTTTTGTCTCCAAACGCTGGGGACCGGCCCGGTTGATCAACACCCTCTGCCCACCACGTGCCCCCCCCCCCAAAAAAAGTCAGATAAAAGAGTTACAGAAGAAGGAAAACTGCTGAAATACGGCAGGAATCCTGTCTAGCTGATAGGCCCAACTTTAACTTTTTTGGTGAATGCTCTTAATATCCATCAACCCCAACCCATTCTTTGGCTCTGTCTGCATTAGGATTGGGAATGTGATGTTGACTCGTATCCACACACTTCATTCCTACCCTCTTCCAATGCTTTTGTCTGCATAGCACATTGTATATTAAAATATGGGAGGTGATCAAATAGGAAGACACTCAGTAATAACTCACTCTGCCCAAAAAACCCTATCAGATATAGTCTGAGCTCCAGTCATAATCCTACTTCCACACATCACAAATCGCCTCAACAAGTTAGTACAAACTCTGCAAGTGGCTGTTTGAATTAATAAAACAAATTATTATTGAGGAATAATAAATTACCTTGAAGTTTTCTTCAGTTAAACCTTCATTGGTTTTGGAAGTTCTTATCATTGCTGCGACGTATCTTTTCACAAGATTTCTTATCACTTCCTGGAATAGGAAACAATCCAAGTGATTCAATTGCTAACTCAGCCCAAACTCTGTTCTTGCTGTGTTTCCCTGAGCTCTTGCCAACAGCAGCTGTCCTGACTCTGCTGGCTAAAAATCACTCACCACTAGAAACAAAATGCTTCCTTTTAAGCAGAGCAAACCTTGGGAAGGGGTGACACAGCTTCCATCTTATGTATGCTTGGTTTTTAACTAAAGGCAAAGCAGGTTTTTTGTACTGGGGTTTGGAGATGTACAAGTTGTAGAGGAAAAAATTCTTGGAGTGCTCTCTCTCCATGCAGTTCTTAGAGGTGCTCTTTAATCTCAGCTGCTGGAAGTTTTTACAATTACCAACCTCATGTGTGCACACTGCATATCCTGATGGGCTAAATTTGGCATTTGAAGGTGGTTTTTCAAGTATTTGAAAGCCAAGGAGGCTGTGTTAGCAATAAATAATGTGAAGAACAGCCAGGACCCCATGGGACAGTGGAAATTCACCTCAAACCATATCTGCAGCTGCCTGGGTGCTCCCTAAGGGCAGAAACTCTTTTCAGGATGGCTGCACTGTCCATGGGCAGCACTGGAAGGGCCAAATCACACTCTCAGTGACTTCTCCAAGGACTCTCACTCCTCTGTGTTACCTGTTTGCTACACTCCATGTTTTTGGTTGGATAAGCTCCATTTTGCTCTGCTCATGGCCCTCCCTGATGACTTTAAGAAGCAAACTGGTGCTTTGAGCTTGTCCATTTATCTGTGCCAGCCAAAACACAGTGAGGCTGTTTGTGCAGGTTGTGTGCAGGGGAAGAGATTCCAAACCTGCCCTGCATTTCCCCCCCTTCACAAACGAGTCTGAGCAACACCAAGCTGAAGATGGTGTCTGCACCAAGGCTCTGCTGGGAGGTTTTGAAGAGATCCCAGTGTCGCAGCCATAAGCTGTGCTGTGAAGTCAGGAAGCGCCATATGTCAGTTGTCAAAGGTGACTAATTATGTTAACCACCAACTTCAGATAAAAGTGTTCTTCAGAAAGTAGGAGATGTCTTCAGTGAGACAAATTACCAATGGCTTTTGGCAGTGGAGCCTAAGGTACCACCTAACATTCTGGAGAATCTTTTTCCTTCCAGCATGCTGGCATAATACATCCCAGTGAATTCAAAGGCTGAAGCTGGGGGTTTTAATAAAGTTTCATCCTTTTGTAACGTTGAGTTTAATGAGTACTTGATGACAGGCAGGCTGAGGATAAACAAAACCAGCAAGATTCAACAAAGGAATCATTCCTCCTTTCCTGAGCTGTCCCAAACAAAAGAATATCCCAACCACAGTCTGAGTTAGGGGTGCTTTATAAAAAAGAGCAAGAGCAGAACAATTCAAAAGTGTAAAAATGCTGCAGAAACAGTTCAAATCAGGATGCCCTGACAGCCTGATGTGACCTTGACTTCAGCAGCCACACTGATACCTGCCCTTTTCCACTATTCCAGCGGGGCTGAAAGGCAAGGACAGATTTGCTTAACCATCCACCTCCAATGAGGAAATGCTTTAATCCATGATAAGCAAAATCCTCTTAGAGGACCTACACTTACCAAAACATATTCTGGAAGCAAGCAAGAATTGAAGTATTAGAAAATGAAGAGGAGAAAGAAACAGCAAATAAAAACTTTATGTGCCCAAGAGCTTACCTGGTAATGTTGATTCTGAATCAGGTTGTCAGCGTGTCGTTCCTGGAAAGACAAAAGCACAAGGGTGTCACCTCTCTGGTCCTGCCTTTAGAGGTCCTGATGGCTCTGAGCAAGTTATGATCCAGCAACCCTCTGCTGATCCCTCAGGACCCTGAACATGCCCAGTGCCCTCAAGAAATGAAGCACAAACCCGTGAGCTCCTTACTGTGAAGGTTTTGAGGTTTTCGTGCCTCTTCTGTTCATTGTCAGAGTCGTCACCTGGGCACAGCTGGTTGTGGATCCACTTGCAAAGGTACCAGACCGACTTGGGGCTGGGGACAATGTTAAAAGGAGGGGGCAGAGTGGCACCTTCATCGAAGTAACTCATCCAGAGCTTCGTCCGCGCGAACTTCCACTCGATATCCGCATGGTCCTGCGAGAGACGGGCAGAGACCATCAACAGCTGCAGGCAGCTCTTCCTGGAGCCAGTGCCCGCAGCCGAGGAGGTGAGGAGTGAGCAACGAGGGATTTCTCCAGCTGCAGGCAGAGCAGTATCACTCCTCACATCTCCCTTGCTGGGGGTGGGCTTAGAAAAATTGGTGTGGAATGTAGCTGACCTCAGCCACTGAGAAATGAGAGGAGAGCAAGACCCAGCAAGGAGAATTCCACGTGCTGGATGCCAGCTTTGTCCTTAGGAGGTTGTGCTTATTAGTTCACCAAATGCAAGAAGCAAGAAAACACATTTCTTATTTTGCTTTTCGCTAGCACTTTTATTATCACAAACCTCTGTTCCTCATGTCTAAATCCAATGAATTCTCATATTCTTCCCTGGGAAAAAGGTCTTCAATAGTGGTTTTTGATTTGTTTTTTATGGCCTCCATTAATTCTGCTCTTATAAGGAAATGACACATTTTATGTGTTCCATATTTTACGTCTTGCCTCTGCATTATCCTCATAGAAGCCAGGAGACATTTTACTCTTAGGTTGGTGGGGTTTTTTGCATTTTTATTATCACCATGATGGCTTGCTGTGCCCTAGTGTTTTTCATCCCAAGAAAGTGGCGGTGGGAAGTTAACACCACCATTTTAGAGCTGCACAGAGAGACACAGGGTCTGCACAGTCCTCAGGAAAGGAATGCTGAGTTATGGAAGAGACTGACCTTACACACTCCAAAACAGCTGGATTTGGGGAGCACTCTCTACAATTAGTCCATGGAGCCAACCCAGTTACAAAGAGCATATTCCCTCCAACACCAGGGCAGAGGCAGCTCCCTGCAGCCAGAGATCCAACACAGATCTCATGTTAGTTTTTAAAGTTGAAAAAAATGCCACCATTTAGTATGTACTGCAGAAATTCTGACACGAGGCAGAGAAGGGAGGGAAATAATTTGCACTGAACACAGCCTACAGCAGTGCACTGAGCTGAAACGGGGGCCCCGTGCGTTGTTACCCCTGCAAGAGGACAGTGCTAAGCTGATGGTTGTGACATTTCAGCTGCTCGGAATTCGCCTGAACGGTGCCTGATACGAGATTAAACCAAAGCCACGATGATTCAGGCTAAGGAACAGCACAAGGTGGGAGAAAAGGACAATGCGGGACTTTAATTTTCCAAGGAGATTTCAGCGAGCTTGGAACGAGCGGTTTATTGAGCGCGGGGAGCTGGGCTGCAGCTCCCGCAGGCAGGCACTGAAGTGTAGGACGGGGAGTTTAATAAAATACGGCTGAACATCACGCCCAAAAAATGACTGCACCGGCTCTCTGGCCATGCTCCAGTGCTGACACAGGTAAAATATGCTCACATTTTGACAGTGAGGTGTAGCTGAACTCCATTTTGGTAATGTATTCAAATTATGTGCAGCCCTCGATTTAGAACGACTATCTCAGCAGCCCAGGAGCACATTAATCTCTGCAGATGGTCTGAACCAGCCCAGAACATGATTGTCCCCTGCCAGTTCACTAAAGGGGCTCTTTGCAAGCCATAGGTAGACTCAGAGGTGCAGCCTGACATGCCCCTTTTTCCTCACACACCCTCAGACCCCATAAACAGGCAGACTGCAGCATTGCTGTGAAGCATCACAAGTTGATGCTGCTGGAAATGAAGTTCTAGGTAGTAAAAAACACAGTTCGTAGCAGTAGGAATAAGTGCCACCAAAAAAAAAAAAAAAAACCAACAACAACAAAAAAAAAACAACAACTCCTGCTCATTTTCAGTTCCTTTGTCTCTACCTGCCAGCCCACAGGACAACTCCTCCCTATCAGCTGCTCCCAGTTACAGGGAGAGCTGTCCCAGCCCCTTCCAGAAGCAGGGCTGGCTGCTCCCTGCACCTAAAAGCTTCCTCATGCCCATCTTTCCACCTGAGCCTTTCCTGCTGTGGGCAGCTTGAGCTGAAACAAGAGGAATGATGGGCACTGCAGGCCAGATGAGCCAAGAGGGACCAGGGAGGGGGGAGTGCAAACCCCTCCTCAGAGAAGGGGCCTGAACTGCACTTTCTGTGCTTCACTTGGATATAGAATCATTTATAATGGAAAAGATAAATCACCAACTCCAACCATTCCCCAAGGCTGCCACTAATCCCTGTGCCCAAGTGCCACATCCACACACCTTTTAAATCTCTCCAGGGGTGGGGACCCTACCACTGCCCTGGGCTCCTGTGCCAGTGCCTGAGGATTCGTCAGGAGAAGGAATTTTTCCTGATATCCAAGCTAAACCTCCCCTGCTCGCTGCCAGGAAGAGCCCAGTGGCAGCTCCATGTTGCAGGCTCCAAAATGCTGTAGATGCATTTTGGAGCCTGCACGAGCCCAGGGCTGAATTACACAGCCCTGCTGGGGTTGAGCAGGAACTACAAACACCTGGCAGCACTGCCAGCACTGTCTGGGGCAGCTGGGGAGCTCCAGGCAAGGCAGGAACTAAAGAGAAGTGCAGAGAGTTATGATGGATAGAGACATATCTTTAAAGTTCTTTGTCAACACAGGAGTAGGTGTGGATGTGCCACCTTCCAGCTCGGCATATTCTGTGATAAATCCGCCCTTCCCCTCTACAAAGGTCCATCAAAGGCCCAGTGCCAGTGGTAGGATCAGGAGTGGTGACTTGGCAGCAGTTTCCTTCAGCACGTTCTAAAAGGGCACATCCTGGGCAGCTGCAGTTTGGCCGTGGATGTTGGATGCTGTTTGAAGAGGAAGGTAAGGCAAATCTCTACCTCAGGGATTGCAAATTTGTTTCTGGGGAAGGAAGGAAAAGGCTAAAAAAGCCTTTCTGCACAAAGTGGGGGTTTTTTTGCTTTTTGTTCTTTCATTTTAAAATAGCTGGATGGGACACTTCATCCCTGGAAGTGTCCCAGGCCAGGCTGGACAGGGCTTGGAGCATCCTGGTCTCCTGGAAGGTGTCCCTGCCCATGGCAGAGAGTTGGAACAAGGTGATCTCAACCCAAGCCACCCTGGATTCTGTGACTACAGGGGCTTTCCTAGGGGCTGAGTGCTGTGAAGCTTAGCAGGACTTTGCCCTTGGGAAGTTTTGTGGCTGGTCTGAACAAATCCCTGCTGGTCTGAGTATATCTGTGGGTGAGGCTGGGGGATGCTGGCTTCACCCCACCTCTATTTCTTCTTGTGCAGTCTCAGTCAACAAGTGCACTGTAACCTCTCCTAAAACACAGACCAGACCCTCTGTACAAAGCTCCAAGTATCTTTTCTTCCCTTCTCTGTTCTGCTGCTGCAAATCCCCCAGGGTTTACAAGCTCANTAAATCACCAACTCCAACCATTCCCCAAGGCTGCCACTAATCCCTGTGCCCAAGTGCCACATCCACACACCTTTTAAATCTCTCCAGGGGTGGGGACCCTACCACTGCCCTGGGCTCCTGTGCCAGTGCCTGAGGATTCGTCAGGAGAAGGAATTTTTCCTGATATCCAAGCTAAACCTCCCCTGCTCGCTGCCAGGAAGAGCCCAGTGGCAGCTGCATGTTGCAGGCTCCAAAATGCTGTAGATGCATTTTGGAGCCTGCACGAGCCCAGGGCTGAATTACACAGCCCTGCTGGGGTTGAGCAGGAACTACAAACACCTGGCAGCACTGCCAGCACTGTCTGGGGCAGCTGGGGAGCTCCAGGCAAGGCAGGAACTAAAGAGAAGTGCAGAGAGTTATGATGGATAGAGACATATCTTTAAAGTTCTTTGTCAACACAGGAGTAGGTGTGGATGTGCCACCTTCCAGCTCGGCATATTCTGTGATAAATCCGCCCTTCCCCTCTACAAAGGTCCATCAAAGGCCCAGTGCCAGTGGTAGGATCAGGAGAGGTGACTTGGCAGCAGTTTCCTTCAGCACGTTCTAAAAGGGCACATCCTGGGCAGCTGCAGTTTGGCCGTGGATGTTGGATGCTGTTTGAAGAGGAAGGTAAGGCAAATCTCTACCTCAGGGATTGCAAATTTGTTTCTGGGGAAGGAAGGAAAAGGCTAAAAAAGCCTTTCTGCACAAAGTGGGGGTTTTTTTGCTTTTTGTTCTTTCATTTTAAAATAGCTGGATGGGACACTTCATCCCTGGAAGTGTCCCAGGCCAGGCTGGACAGGGCTTGGAGCATCCTGGTCTCCTGGAAGGTGTCCCTGCCCATGGCAGAGAGTTGGAACAAGGTGATCTCAACCCAAGCCACCCTGGATTCTGTGACTACAGGGGCTTTCCTAGGGGCTGAGTGCTGTGAAGCTTAGCAGGACTTTGCCCTTGGGAAGTTTTGTGGCTGGTCTGAACAAATCCCTGCTGGTCTGAGTATATCTGTGGGTGAGGCTGGGGGATGCTGGCTTCACCCCACCTCTATTTCTTCTTGTGCAGTCTCAGTCAACAAGTGCACTGTAACCTCTCCTAAAACACAGACCAGACCCTCTGTACAAAGCTCCAAGTATCTTTTCTTCCCTTCTCTGTTCTGCTGCTGCAAATCCCCCAGGGTTTACAAGCTCAGCCTGTCTCAATTATTCACCTTGATGTTTTGCAAACCTGAGCAAATCAGATGAGAGCTCCTGGCAGCAGTTTCGTGTTGGAAATACATAGCAAAGAGACACTTCGGTTTTACTGACAATGTTCTTTGTGTGCCAGGAAACCACCATTTTCTTGGTTAGCGCTCTCCTTAGTGCTGTAAGCAATAAAATCCCCCAACAAAGCTACAGCTCTCTGAACTCTCCTCCCTGTGGCGAGTATCAAAAAACCACTCCAGCATCTGTTCTGTGCCCAGTTCAAACCTGGAGCAGCTGTGAGTTACAGCCAGGACATCAGTCCTTGCACTGGCTGCGAATGTGGCCCCACCAGATGTGCTCCAGGTTTGGGGTGTCCCCTCAGTGACTGCTGGCCCCTAGGCAAGAGACACATTTTTGGGAGCTGCCTGAGTCTGAGCAGTGAGTTCAGCATCCTCCCAGCTCTGTGCTGTTTCATGCAGAGATCTTAAATGACAACTCTTTGGTAATATTTATGATAAGCTAAAACCTCACATTTACCAGCTTTGCCAGTGTGACCTTGCTGCTTTAGGAATTTTAATCTAAGTTGGGATTTCACCGTCCTCTCTTTGAGAGCTTCTGTCTCTCTTGCCCTTGTTCTTGTCACCATTTTCTTTCAAGCACTGTTCAGCATTTCAGCTATCAAACACTCTGCTTAAAAGGATCGAGCCCTCAAGCTCAAAGAATACATGAACTCAAAGAAACCGGCACTCTGGCTTTGCTGTGAGAAAAAAAAAAACAACCTGTCTCACTTCCTATCACAATGTGAATGTGTCATCCTGGCCACATAATCCTCTTGCAAATCTCTGCCATTTGAAGTGAGAATTAATCTCCCACAAAGATTTCCCTGTGGGATGGCTGAAGCCATTGCACTGTAGCAGTTGCAAATATTTTCTAATTCAGTCAAAGTGATGTACTCACAGATGTGCCAGATTTTAAATGATTACCTGCTACACTAATTATTCCAGGATAATTCAGGCATTAATCTCTGTCTTTATCTCCGTGTAGAAAATGCGTTGTTTACAGTTTCTGAGGTGTTTTCTATAAAGATTTCCATCACCCTCTCCTTGTTGGGCCATACAAGTTGGATCATACTTTGCCAAATGACAGCAGTGAGTCCTGACCCAGCCAGCACAGACCTGGCAGGGGAAGATACTGTCAGCTTTCTGCATGAGGTCGATACCACTGCCACAGCCTCCAGCTTCCTTAACCTCTGCATGAGTCCAGCATTCCAGCTCCCTCGTGGCTGGGAAGCTGGTGGAGGAAATCACTGAGAATTTAGCTTAGCACACAGGAGCTCAAGCACATCTCGCGGGAAGCCTGTGGCAAATCAAGGCATGGAAGTCCCATCTCCTGGCTCTTAAGTTCTTAGCATCCCTGAAAGCCCTGGGATAGCCCTGAGCTTTGGTTGGCTCAGGGGACAGGCAGAGATGGATCCTGGTGATGCAGTGGATTCTGCAGGTGTCCCTGCACTCGGCTGTGGCATTCTGAGGTTTGCTCTGGATCAGGCTGGTGCAGAGCTGTGGTTCAAACACTCAGCTCCCAGGGGCAAGGTTAGATATTAGGACAAAGTCCTTTGTTGTGAGGGTGGGAAGGCCCTGGCACAGGTTGCTCAGAGAAGCTGTGGCTGCCCCTGGATCCCTGGAAGTGTCCCAGGCCAAGTTGGACAGGGCTTGGAACAGCCTTGGAGAGTGGAAGGTCTCCCTGCCCATGGCAGGGGGTGGAATGAGATGTTTAAGGTTCCCTCCAACCCAAACCATTCTGTGATTCTGTAAAACCTAATGCTCAGCAGCCAGGTATGCTGAGATCCTCCAACTTTTCCACTGTCAAATCATCCCAGGATAATCAGTTGCTCCAGCTCCTCTGTGCCACGCAGAGGTGCCCAAGGGCTCCTGCCCCTTCCTCTGGGAAGGGTCCTCCTGTGATGCAAATCTTCCCCACATCCACTCGGAAGGAGTAACACACAAAGATCTCCAGCATCGCTCTGGCTGGCATGAAGAGGGCTTCGTGTGCCTTTCCTGTGTTTTATTACACAACAAGCAGTGGGCTAAGCTGGAAATCAGGCTGCTGCCTGTCAGATGCAGATATAGATGGCTGTGACAATGCCCTGGGGACCAGGCTGTCTGGCTGTGGCTGAGTGCCTCTGAAGGAGGGCTGGGAAGCTTTCTAGTCGTGCCAGGAGTGCTGGCAGGAGCTGCAGTGATTTCTGCAGCAGGAGCAGCTCTCTGCTGCTATCCCACCCCAGGAAGAGCTACCAGCGGCCCCACAGGGTGAGGATGTGCCGAAGCTGTACTTCCCTCTAGGAAGGAAGGAGGGGATGGAACATTTACCTTGCAGGCTACTGAGTAAGGGAGGCTGGTTGCCTGAGAGGCACAGGAACTTCAAAGGTGCCTTTTTTGCTGTGTAATTAGCGCTGCTGCAAAGCGTAGGAGAAGTCATTAGACTCTATTTAATGTATTTCTCTCTCCACGTGCCTCTTTATTGCTCTGTGCTAAACCCAGAGCAGGAAACAGCACAGAAAATATATCAGTGCTGGCTTTCAAGCAGGCTGGCACAAGAAAGATGCCCTTGTGTGTGTCCTGAACACAAAGCACTGCAGAGAGAGGGTCAGGAGAAACTTAATCCTTACAGAACTCAACACAGGCAACTCTTGTGCAGTTTCAGAGCTGTTAATTTTGTAATATGTGTTGTGCAAACTGGTAGTAACACCAGCAGAGCTCGAGGGTTTGGTGACAAGCTCTGAGAAGAAAGCAGCAAAAATCCAAGCAGGCTCTTTGACGTCAATGATGCTTAACATTTTTCGAAAAGAAGGATGTCATAGGAAGAAAAAGTCTGTGAGAAAATCAGGAAGCTCCAAAGGCAATTAATGCATAGGTAATTCAGCTGCAGCTGGCAGCAAACAACTTTGCTTTCAAAGCTGGGGATGACATACTGAAGGGTAAGAACTTAATAGGATCAATCTCAAAAATAATACAAGAAAAAACACTAAAGGAGGACAATCTAGCACTGGAAAAAGCAATTAGAACAGGGGATGAGGAAGCCAGAGAAGAGATGAAAGTACTGACGAGCCCAGGCTGCAGTGGGCAAGGCAAAGTGCTGGGCAGCAGCTGCATGGCTCTGAGGAGGAGCTGTGGCAGTGCCCTGGGACAGCGAGCCCACAGCAGAGGAAAATAAGGGAAAACACACCTGGCACACCCCCTGCACCAGCAGGCAAGGCAGTTGGGTGGAAAGGGAGAGCATCTCCCCAGGATGCACCTCTAAGAGGGACAGAAGTTTCTTGGCTCCAGCACTGAAAATGATGTTCATGAAGCACAGCAAGGTCCAGAAATAAATAATTAATAAATAATAA
>VZRR01004063.1:21774-41618 GCA_013398015.1 Oreocharis arfaki | reverse complement strand
ATATGCTATGTTTATATAATAATAATATAGAAGATGGAAACATAACATTTAGTCCATATTATAATACTTACATGTTTGGAGTTTTTTTAAAACGGGTGCCAGCATGCTCTGTCCAGCCTGATAAAGCATCCAGGACAAATTCATTTTATTAATATATTCACATAAAGTTTGGGGGTTATTTAATTGTTATTGGTTTTATTGTTATTGTTGGGGGTTTTAGGCGGGGTTTTTCTTTTGTTTTTCTTTTTCGGTTTTTTGTATTTTGAAGTTTTTTTAAAGCCAGTGTTTAACGTATTTTGAAGGCCATTACTTAATATATTTTTAGGGCCAGTATTTAAATGTGTGATGGCGAAAGCTTTCACCTCCCAAACCATCTTCCTCTGCGGAACTGCAGCTCTTTATCCATAGACCTCAACGGAAAAGGGGTATCCCCGTTTCTTTTTCTGCGTTTTAGAGAAAAAGAGGAAAGACCCTGAGCAAGGGACCAACATGCATTCGAATGTCTAGAAACTAGTATTATTTTCAAGATAAACTATTCAGAACTCGGAATAGCGGATCAGATAAAAGTCTCTTTACGTCCCTCACGGCTCAGTTCCGCAGGGATAAGCGGGAGCAGGATCGGGCCCTGCAGGGAGTCGATTTCAGCGCAGGCTGAGGAGAAGATCCCGCAGAGACTCCCCGCAAGTCCTTCCCCCGCCACCGAGGTGGCTCCTGTGTCGCTGGCGGGGAGGACGGGCCGAGCAGGACCGAGCCCCCGAGCTCCCCGCGGGCCCAGGCCACGGAGCGGAGCGGGAGCGCCGGGAAGGAGCCAGCCGGGCCGTGCCGAGCGGCGGCCCCAGCCCGGGGAGCAGCATCCTCGGGGATGGCTCGATGTCCTCTCCCCGGGCGCTCCTTCCTAGGCTGCGGTTCACGAAGAGCGATAGAAATTATTATCAGATAAAAAATGTCCTGAAAACTTCTAGGAAGGGAATCCTGGGACCGTGCCCGGCCCGAGCTCAGCCGGGTCCGGCAGCTGTTGGGTGACACCGAGGGGAACGCTTTTGGGTTGGTTTCAATTATTCTCACTTGTAACCCCCGAGTAACTCCGCGATTGGCATCTGCTGGCTGACGGGTAGAACGTGTCCCTGTCCCGCGGAGGTGGCGGAACCAGGAGGGCTCGGAACCTGCCGTGGTGCCGAGAACGGAGGAAAAAGGGCCAGGCTTCCTCGCGGGCGCTGGTTCCCGGGAAGCCGAGGCACCCTGCAGCCCCGGGGGTCCCTGCGCGCTGCCCGCCGCTGACCGCCGCTCTCTCCCGCAGCGGTGCTGAAGGCGGAGCCGGCCGCCGTGTTCAAGTTCCCGCTGGCTCCCCTGGGCTGCTCGGGGCTGGGCTCGGCGCTGCTGGCCGCCGGCTCGGGGCTGCAGGGCGGCTCCGCCTCGCCCCATCTCCCGCTGGAGCTGCACCTCCGCGGGAAGCTGGAGCCGGGGCCCCCGGAGCCGGGCAAGGCCAAGAAGGGCCGCCGCAGCCGCACCGTCTTCACCGAGCTGCAGCTCATGGGGCTGGAGAAGCGCTTCGAGAAGCAGAAATACCTCTCCACGCCCGACAGGTAGGCGACGGCCGACCTCGGAGCCGGGGCGCGACGCGACGCCACGGGACGGGGCTCATTTTGCTTGAAAAAGTCGGGAAGCTGCCATCCGAGACGAAAGCTGCCGGCCTGACCTCCTCTCTCTCTCCCCCGCAGAATAGACCTGGCCGAATCGCTGGGGCTCAGCCAGCTGCAGGTGAAAACCTGGTACCAGAACAGGCGCATGAAATGGAAGAAAATAGTAAGTGTCCCTCAACAGTCTGGCCCTTGGGCGCGCCGTGTCCGCGTTCGATGGGGCACCGAGCCCTGCCCCGCGGGCTTCATCCTTCTGCATATCGGCCCTGGGCTATTTAATGAAACATTAGGGACAATGATAATGATAATGATAATGATGGCTATGATGGTAATAATAATATGCCCCTGGACTTCAATACCACGGCCCTGATCCAGCATCTCTGGGGCCTCGGCTGGACCCTCCTCCCGGTCCTGTCCGAGCCCTCTCGCTGTACCGCTCGCCCCCGGGGGTGGAGGGCGGTGGGCGCAGCCCGAGAGGACCCGCACCCGCAGCTTCGCTCCGGGGCACGGGAAAGAGAGGGATTCTTGCGCGCCGGGCTGATGGCAGCACGGCTTCACCGGGGTGTCCCCCTCCTCCGCCCCCTCTCCGCCTCGCAGGTGTTGCAGGGGGGCGGCCTGGAGTCCCCCACCAAGCCCAAGGGCCGCCCGAAGAAGAACTCGATCCCCAGCAGCGAGCAGCTCTCGGAGCAGGAGCGCGCCCGGGACGCCGAGAAGCCGCCCGAGAGCCTGGGCTCGCCGGCCGAGGTCAGCCAGGAGGAGTGAGGGCAGCGCCCGCGCCGACAGGGCCGAGGGCAGCTCGGACAGTGGCTGCGGCCGCCTTCGGCCCCGAGACTTTTGGACGCTTTGACCGGCCGCGGCCCGGTCTCCCCCGCCCCGCCGCCCCTCTCCGCGCCCGCGGAGCGCTGCGCCACGGCCGCTGTGTTGTGCGATGGCCCGAGGGGCCAGGAGGACACTGGATCCCACCTTCCACATCTACTCGCTGTCTAAAACCCTGTGGTGCCCCTAGTTATTCGAAAACTGCATTTTATGATCAGTTTTATTAATGCGAAGATATTTACTTTATTTCAATAAAGTATTTTATGAACTATTGCTCTGAGTAACGTAATGCTTTGGGGTTAATTTTTTTAAAAAATTGTTATTTTTTTTTCCCCCATGGAGGCAGGTTAGAGATTCAAACCCAGGTTCCAGGCACATCTACAGAGAAAGCGCAAAGCGCAGTGGTACCGGGAAGATTGTCCCGTCGTTTTCCTGGATAGTTCGGCTGCCCGTGGCCGGGAGAGGCCAGACCCTCGGTCTTCCCTTCGTCGAATTCGGATGCTTTCGCATTTTAAAGATACATTAATTGCTGACAGAAGGTTAATTAACTTCCGCACTGCGCATCCTAAATGGTACTTTAAAAAATTGCTCTTCATGAGCTGCTGCGATGTAGCACGAAATCCTGGCGCTTTGTTGTTCGGGTGTTGTTTTGTTTTCAATTTTATTTTTTCGCTTGTTTTCCCCGAGTCCCTTCTCCACATTTTCCGTTGGGATGTTAAATTACAGAGCATCCACCGAGACATGCAATTACCGCTATTCTGGAAAAAAAAAAAAGAAAAAAAGAAATAAAAAGCAGCACCGCCGGGAAGGGCGAGAGGCGGAGAGAGAGGGCAGGGGAGCGGCGGGACAGCCCCGGGCCGAGCCGCTGCTGCGGGGCCGCGTCCCAATTAAAGGCGGTAATTAGCGCCCGCGGCTCGGGGCTCGTCGGTGCTCCCCTGCCCCTGGCGGGGTGCGGGACTCCCTGGCCCCGGGGCAGTGGCTCCGGCCGGCTCCAGCCCGTGCTCAGGGCACGAAGGCGGCGGCCCGGTGGGAGCGGAGCACAGAGACAACATCGACGGGCTTTGACTCAAAACAGCCCCGAATCGCCGTCGGCGGAGCCCGCGAGGTGAATCTGCGCTGGACTCGTGCCGGCCGTTCCCAGTTTTCCCCGTTTCCCTTCTCCACGGCCCGGCCCGGGAGGTGCCCCGGATTCAGGCCGGGGTAAATCAGCTCCCGAGATAAGCGGTGGAGGAGCCGGCCAGTGCTGGGTAAACAGGAAACAACCTCGTATTCTTACTTTCTGAGATGACTTAGGTGTTTAACCAAACAACTGGTTGGAAAAGTTTAATTTAACCTGGGGATGAAGATGAATGCTGGGAAGAGGGAAGGCGGCGGCGAGGCTGACAGAGCCGGGGCTTTGCGGGATCCTTCGGCGCGGGCAGGACGCGGTGGGCGTGCAGCTTTGTCACTTCATTGTCACCTCTGGCTGTTGTTTCTGGAGCTTTCAGTGCGCGTGAGAACAGCACCCGGTTTTAATTAAAAGGGAGATTCGCTGGCGCAGGAACCTACACTACCAGAACGACAGGCTGTGTCCGTCAGCGGTGTCACACAGAGGGCTGGAACAGCTGGGCTTCACTCGGGGCTAGAGCCTTCGCCCGAGAATGTCCATATTTTCTCTTCACAGTTGAGTAAGTGAAGGCGGAGCGATTATTTTTTCTCAGATCATAAGGTGATTTTTTTTTTCAGCACACGAAGGCATTAAATAGGGTAAGTTGTCCTGTTTTGTTTTGTTTTCCCTCGTAGACAGCCGAAAGAGGCGTTTGGGATGCTCTGGGAAGCTGCTTTTCTGCCGGCTCCGGTCCTGCCGGGGCGGCCGCAGGGCGCAGCCGCCCCCTCTCTCCGCGCAGAGTCCCGCGGCTCCGCACCCGCGCAGGGGCCTCTCTCCGCGGCAGGACCCAGAGGTGAACTTGTTCCTTCGTGCGCCGCGGCAGGAAAAGCTCCGAGGGGGCCCTGGGGAACCTTCTCTCGCCCTGGCAGATGCCCGAGAGCCCTGTCCCGCGCGGGGCAGCACCGGCCGCCGGCGGGACGCGCCCGGGGCCCCGGGGCGAGCGGCTCCCGCTGCCGGCGAGCGCGGGCACGGAGCCCTGCGGGTGAACGCACGGCACCTCCGGCTGACGGGCTCCCGGCGGCGCCGCCTGCCCAGCAGCGCTTTAGTCACGGTTTAATGAGCAACTTTTGCTTCGGGAGGAGCCGCTTACAGCCCCGAGCGGGTGTGAGCCGGGCTCAGGAGCCCTCCCGCCTCCTCGGCGATGCTGATGAAGCCCAGGGTCCTCTCAGGCACAGAAGAAGCCTGTTAGAATTATCCGACTATATACCTGACTCCTGGGATTTTTTATTGGTTGGTTTTGTCCTGTGTTTTCTTGTAACGTGTGTATATAGTACACATACACATATATATTTAGATTATTTTATCTTTTAACGATTATATGTATTGCTTTGTGTCAAAATTTAATTTCTCACAGCTTCTCCAGGTAGGCTGCCTGCTGGGCTGGCCGGAGTGACAGCAGCTGGGAGCCAGGAGCAGAAGGGTCCCAGTGAGGTGTGCCCAAATGGATGGGGTGTCCCTGCCCGCGGCACGGGGTGGAATGGGGCGATCTCCAATGTCACTGCCAGCCCAAACCATTCTGACCCTCTCTGATTCTGTTAGAAAAGCAAAGGCAAGTGCCACCAGCAGTCAGTGACAGCCCTTCCAAATGTGTTTGATAATATCCCAGTGCATTTTAAAACAGGGCTGAGGGCTCACCTTGACCAGCATCAATAAACCTTGCTGGCTGATGAGTGACCACAAGGAAATTACAGCAGGCCTCACCTGCACACAGGTATAGTGCTGATGAATAATTTTGGACAGCGCAGCATAATCGTTTCACTTTCTAATTACCTTTTACAGCTGCAATGACCCCGTGTGGTGCTGCTGGGCTGTGCTGGGTGATACCCACACCCACAACGCTTCAGCAGCAGAGCTCGGTCAGCCCAGACACTCAGAGATGTCCAGCAGGACAGGGGGAAGATGTGGATGACTTTGTTCAGTGCCGTAACTTCTCAGAGCCCTGTTCTGCCCGTGGGAATGATCTCGCTCTGCAGCACCCCAAAGCTGCTGGAAAAGCTGCTCCCCCAGCCCGAGGGTAGTTTGCCAGTGCTGTATAATCGTGAGGCCAGTAAAGTATATTTGTAGCTAACACATCTGATGTTTATTCTCTGTCTGTGTGTAAATAAGCTGTGTTACCAGGCACACTCATTCTGGCAGAAATGCATCCACACTGGAGAACTCCACATTTTAATTACAGCAGTATAGGTAAAATAGCACATGTTTTCTCTGCAAACAAAGTGGAATGGTGTGGATTGAAGGCTGGAAAAGTGGGTCCTTCCATGTTTAATGCTACTTGGGTCACAGGTAATCAGCAAACGTTTGGATGGTTTTCTTAACAAAAGTCAGTTTGAGGTGAGCTTCCAATTCAAACATCCTAAATTCCCTTTTTATGAAGCATCTCCAAGAAACCTGAGAAAAGTTTTGCTTTTTCATCAGTGTCAATTTAAATATAGCTCCGTGGAGACGGGGGATTTAAAGACTAATGAAGGGATGCAGGGGGCTGTGGGAGGATGCAGGGGTGTGTGGAGTGGATGATACTGAGGGGTGTGGAGGGCAATGCAGGATGCAGGGGTGTGCATAGGGGGATGTGGGGCTGGTGGGTGAGGAGGCTGGAGGGGGATGCAGGGAGGATGGAAGGGTGGGAAGTGAGATACGGGGGGTTGAGGGGCTTTAGGGAGCATGGGAGGATGCGAGGGTGTGTGTGGGGCTGTGGGGTGGATCAGGGGAATACTGTGGGGATGTTGTGGGGTTGTAAGGGAGGGCGTGCAGGGAGCTTTTGTGGGGCATGGAGAGGAGGGAAGGGGATGCTGGAGCCTGCATCCCCCAAGTGCTGATAAAACACCTCCCCTAGTGCCACGTGGGAGTGCTGAGCTGAGGCTGGGGTGGGTCAGGCCTTCTTGGATTTGGGCAAAAAAAGTCAACATCTACCTGGGACTTCTCCTCACCATTTCGGTCCAAAAGAGACCAAATGAAGGGATGGATATGGCCTACTGAGTTCAGTCAAATTCTCTGAAGTTCATTGGCTAACATGTGATGTTCTGTAATTAGATGTTTGTGTTAAGCCTTAATATTGGATTGAGGTCATCACACACACATTAAATTGGGTTGTTTCAGCTGACTTGTAGAGTAGATAAAATCTAAATGCTAAACTCCTGATTCCCTGAAATCTGGCCCAGCAATGCGTAAGTAAAGTTCAGGACACGTTTGCATTATCCACGCTAACACAACTCTCTGTGCTGTTACGTCTGCTTGGCTGAGCTTTGCCATGAAATCTGCCGGAAATGTGCCAGAAGGAAAGCTTGGGGGCAGGGATGGTTACCTTTAATGAGGCTGGTGATGACCACTGGGTCAGCAGGCAGCGGTTTTCATGGCAGGCTTTGAAAACACATCCCCTTATCCAGGCAGCTCCGTGTGCATGGAAAAGTCACGGCCGTGTACGGGCTCATCCGTTTACAAGCAGGGCCCATTAGACCATGATCATGTCCAGCCTGGGCTCCTCCTCTGCAAGATCCTCAAATCCATTGTTTACACTGCACCTATATTAGCAAACCACAGGATAAGCTCATGGCATTTCCAGAACGTCTTTCTTTTTAGGATGGGAATGTGGGAACTTGCCGAAATTGAAATGGTGCACGAGGCGGATGAGTAAGGGACACATTTGTGCCTGAAGTTCGAGTATTGGCTGGAATGAGAAGATTCCACTTTTTCGAGATGACTTTCCCCCCAGAGATTCAGTTTAGAGAGCACTGGGCAGAGTGCACTCACTCTCCAAAAAGACACTGAAGTCAGGAGATTTTATTTAAACGAAGGATACCGCTGGAGGAGGAAACCCCTGAGTTATGCTGAAGAGCTCGCCTGCAGAGTTCAAGCACAGATGTGCTTAAAGCCCCCTGTGCCTGCCCATTCATACTCAGCAGTTACTCAGGTGCGGCCTGCAGGGAGAAACTGCACAAACCCCATTGATTTACGGTGATGGTTCCCAGCCTGGTGTTTCACAACTGCCCCTCTGAGAGCTCCCTTATGCAGCATCCCCGGCCCTCAGAGACATCCCGCCAGCACTAAGCAAACAGAGGGTAAGCAGAGCCCAGAGCAGGACAGGCAGATGTGCAGCGGAAGACTGCGTGTCCCGGGAGCTCTGACGTCTGGCGGGAGAGCCGGGATTGCAGCGACTGGGAGAGGAGAGCCTCAAACACTGCACAGGGCCGTTTTGCATAAACCACAGCCATTTTACGTAGATTAGATTAATTTATTATGAATTATCTTCTCCAGCTCTCAAGCTTTCACGTCGTGAAGAATGAATATTTTGTCAGAGAAAAGTTCTGGGTAAAAATCTACGTATGGCAGGAGATGTCAGCAAAGCACAAGCCTGACTGGGGCTGGCAAGGGAGGTGCTCCCAAAATGCACCTTTTTTCACCACAGCGAGGTCTCTGAGGGAGAAGCTGGCTGTTCATCTTGAGCTATCAGGCTTTTTCCTTCTGTGCTGCTTGACAAGGTCTTAGAGAGATCTCACACTCTTATTGCTGCTAGAAACACTTTCTAAGGTATTTACCAAAGATTAAACACAAGGAATACAAATCCCAAATATTTTCAGATTATATTCTCTCTTAATCGTATAATTTGCTGAAATATGGAAGTGAATAACATCTTGTCTGAGTCAAAATAGCTTTTAATAGGTGTTTAAAGAAACAAATCATCTCTGTGTGTTGTCCTCTTCTCCTTTTCGTAAAAGTGAGAGCTGGGTTGCTGAATATTCCCATTTATTAAACAGCAATTCTCTCAGGGCCTGTTCAGACTGTGCAAAATGCTGGATGTTTGTGCCAGTCCTTGTGGATGCTCAGAGCCTCCTCTCATTCCAGCTCTCTGAGGCTTAGTGCTGCCACAGGTAAGGCTTAAAGGGCCCTGTAGGGGTTTTCTGAATTCTGTGGTGTGCTGTGAACTTCCCACGTTAATGAGCGTGTAAATATTTCATATTCAGATTTCGTACTGTTAACTTTAGAAGTCACAGAGTGCTGCTTGTTTCCTGGCGTGTCTCACTGGGCAAGTGCTCGTGTGCAGACCGCACGTGTAAAACAGGACAGGGCACGTTGAGCTCAGCGGTTATTTGAAATTAAAATTCCTCATTCACCAGTATTTGCACCAGTAAAGTGCAAGTGTTCAAGTATTTGCAGAAAGCATCTGTGAAGCAGCCGTAGATGTGGCTGAATTCACTTCGGGATTTCAGTGAACATGTGCAAACTCTTGGCTGAGCTGTAGTGCAGGGGAGGCATGCGGGGGGCCGGCTCTGTCGGTGCCAGTGCTTTACCATCACCGGTGTGCCAATTGCAGCCAAGCCCACCGGATTCAACTTTTATTAATTTAAAGGGAAAAACACAGCCCGGGTTGAAAAAAGTCCTGGAACAAACCCCTTCAAGAGAACACAGAGAACATCAGAGGCTTTAGATAAATACACACATTAGTGGTCCGAAGCTTTCACTGGCTCCTGCGTGAAAAGCAAGCGGTGTGTGTTTAACTCTTTCCTTCCCAAGTGGCAGGAGCAGTGTGCAAAGGCTGAGGGAGGAGTCTGCTGCTCAGGGCTCACTGCTCAGGGATGGGTCCTGCAGGTCCAGACCTCTTCCTGGGGCTCCAGAGAGCTCCTTCACCGGGTGGAAGATAAAGAATCTGCAGTGGTTTTCAGAAAACATAATTTTAGCCAGATTTTGTGTTCTCAGCGTGAAAATGGGCTCAGCATGGTCAGGACTCAGGAAAGAGTCCTTGGTTCCAGAGGGATGTAGTTTGCTAAGGTCTGGAAAGCTTGGCAAGGCTGGAAGAGTTCCAGTCACAGCCTGGCATCCTCACTCCTGGGTGCTGCAGTGTCAGACGGGCACAGCCACCCCACTGTGTTCTGTTTCCTGTGCTGCCATCCTTGTTCCCTTTAGGAAGGGATCTATAAAAGCAGCTGACGTCCTTACAGACCTTTCTCTGACCGTATTGAGATGTCATCTGTTGGCTGGATGTGGAGGAATAAACAGTAAGAAAAGGTATTTCTTTGCATCTAAATTTTTCAATTCTCTACAGTCCCTCCCAGTGTCTTCTCTCAGATGCGACAAACTTCAGAGGAGATGTTATCCCTGCACGAATTTGGAAGAGTTATGTTCGGGTTGGATAAGAGAATACTGCCTTTATAACCAGAGAGCCCAGAACTGGCAGCACCCAAAACTGGGTCAAAGACTGTGGTATGTATTTGAGTTTTCTGCCCTATTAACATTAAAAACCCCACTGTGTTTTCTTAGGCTTGGATGTGTGCACCCTACAAAAATTCTCTTCTTTGACCTTACATTTACAGATCTCACAATTTCCAGGTGTGTTTTTCCTGCTGGTATTTTTGCCACTGGTATTCACGGTCAGTGTGTCCTCAGTGCCCACAAAGTGTCCCCAGTACACATTCTGTTCCTGCATTCAGTGCAGGTGAAAGCTCCAAGGCCGAGCACAATCAGCAGGGTCAGAGATTTTATAAATAGAGCTGCTGTACCTGGGAGATGCAGCTTCTCCTCCCAGGAAGGAACTGTGGGTTTAATCCTGGATCTTTCTGTGAACTGGTTTTATAAAGAGACGAGAAGGGTGGAGATAAGGGTTGCTCTACAGAACACAGGTTTCATCCTGTTCTTTTCTAATAATAAGGCTTTCCCTGCACTGCCCAAGTTCCTCTGCTGGGCCTGGCACAAACTTATTAATTATATTCGGGTCCCTCTTGTTTCTGTTTCACTGCAACCCTCAAGAACTGACCTGTGATGAAGGACCACTTCAACAGTTAGAAGATGAATAACGAGGTAACTCCAGGGATTTTACAGTCTGGGTTGCACTGCCCTTTCTTCACTTCAGACCTTTGCTTTCCATCGCTTGTTGCTCGAGAATTTCCCTTCCCGAGGCACAGGTGGACATGTGTATTAGGCTCTAGCAGGCATTTCTTGTGTTTGTTTGTCCTTTTCAGCCAAGTTGTCCTTGGCAAGGTGCCAGATTGTCTGGGAACAAGTTCTGTTGTCTGTGCAATGCACGAAGAGCTGCTTCCCACTGCTTGCTTTGCTGATTTCCACCTGGAAATTTCACGTGGTGCCCTGAGCCTAAGTGTTGTCACGAGGACGACAGCCTCTCTTCTTTCTTCCCCGTGCAAACCTTTGTTTTATGGAGCTCTGCCATCATCCCCTCAGTGTTTTCCTGCCTGCAGGACACCCGTTGGGCTGTGCTGAGGTTCACTGCACTCTTTGGTCTAAAGCGTGATGGGTTTAATTTCTGACTGCAGAGCATCAGTGACTGCCCACGGCAGGGGTAGGAATGAGGAGATCTTCACCGTCCCTCCCAACCCAAGCTGTCCAGTGATTCTGTGATTCTTGGCAGGCACGTGCAGTGCTTTTAAAGCCAGACCCTAGCATGTCCCATTCTGCCTGGTGCTCTTCCACATCTTTTATCAAGAGCTGTTTCAGAGCCCTGGGCACGCATCCACGGCACCTTAAATTCCCTGTGTCAGTGGTTTCGGAGTGAGCCCCAGGCCTTGTGCCAGCACGTGTCATCAGGTTGCCCTCTAATGGTTTGCTCAGAGCGCTCTCAGGCTTCCTGATCACCCGGGGAACTTTCACTTTGATCCCCACGGAAGAGGCCTGCATGTTTTATTCCGCGAGGTTCTGGAACGGGCAGTGGAGCTGGGCTGTGCAGAGGGAAAGGTGGAAGCCTCCACGGAGGTTGTGGTTGCAACCCTGTTCGTTCATAAAGCTGGTTTTGATTTCTTTTAATTAACTGTACATGTTAAGAGTTGGCATTCATAGATGTCAGGGCTCATTACTGAAAAGTGTTTGTAGACTGTTTAAAAATTTGGACCGAAAAGAGAAGAACGAGTGCTTTTTCCTGTCTGTCCAATGTTTCATCCTGCCCCTGAAGGTCCCCAATGAATTCAGAGATGTTCTCCAAAGTCAAATGGCAAAAAATGCCCCATGAAAACCAACCAAGAGGGAGAAAATACGGAAAAAGTTTCTTGCATAGGTCAATGCGAAAAATGTTCCCTCCGAACGTTTGAAAAAAATTCTGGGGTTGTTGTGATTTGATTTGGAATTTAAATTTTTTTTAAAAAAATTAAACTTTTTGAGTTTTTATTTTAAACCTAGGTTATATGATGCACTGAAAGACTGGTGAGGAAGATGGGAAATTTTAGCCCATTGGTGTTTTTTCATGTTGGGTGCTTAGTGCAGCTCTGTTTTGAGAAAAATAAACTTGAGGGGTCTGGCAGTACCCTGTGCTCTCCACAAACACATTCTGACTGCACTCAGGTGATGTGTTCAGGCTGATTTTTCTCAGAAGATGTAACTGAGGATCTGAGTTTAAGGAAGAAGACTTCTCTTTTTTAATTTGAAGAACGCTGAGGCCGCTGGACTGCAGAGCAGAGGCAGGAGCTGTATTTTGTAGCCCTGGTGCTGCACTGAGGGTGTGTTTGAAAAACTGAATTTTTCCACAGCAATCCAGTTAATTTCAGATACCCCACGTGTCTGGGAGAAGGCTCCAAGACCTCGTGTTCCATAGAAGTTTTGGTGGTCTGGGCACTGACAGCCTTCATTCATCTGCAAGTGCCTGGCCTCGTCTGGAGAAACAATCCTGTGGTGTCTAAATTGGTGACCTCGACTCAAATCATGGATGTGAGTGGTGTTGGGAGGTTAAAACCAGCAGAAGGAATAAGTAGGGAGGGCAGTGTTGCATTTATTTTTATTTAATAGCCTGCATAAGTCTCAAATTGGCTGCAAACATAATTCAGAGTGAAATTCTGCCCTTCAGGGACACCCTAAAGTGGAGCTGGATATTAGTGTGCAAGAAAAGAAGGAAGGGGGGGGGGGAAGGGGGAAGAAAAAGGCTCCTGAGGAGTTTAAAGTGGGATTCTGGGTTGTGTTGGATCCATGTCCTGCAAGCTCAGAGCACGCCGGTAACCTGAAGGATCAAAAGTGTCCTCAAGCCCTTAAATTGATGACTCGGAAATACTTGAAATGTGTTTCATTTTATGGTAAGTTTAATGTTTCTAATCTCGGTGCAATTTACAATTACAATAAATATCACGAAAAATTAATGTGGCCACTTCAAATACAAAGGAACGACAAAGTGTAATCTGAGAAAATTTTATCAACATGCAATTTCCTTAACAAAAACATCAATGTATCATTTCAGAATGCCGAGAAATATTTATCTTTTGGGACAGCAAAATCATTTGCAGAACGTTTTAACTGCTAAATAAATATTTTACTGGCAACTTCTGAGGCATCATAAATGCAGTCAATATAAACAAAGCAATGTGGAAACCAGCCCCAGCCTCAGTTCAAATGGTGGTTGGGTGGTTCATGGAAACACAGGACTCTGGGATGCATTTGGCTGAGCCTCAGTGCTTGGAAAGATCTGATTTCTTCCTGCTATTATAAGCAAGTTTGCTTAGTTTATTTGGAAGTTCTGGCAGCGGGAGCCGCAGCGAGCTCTTAGGAGTGGTGATGCAAGCAGTTAGCATTTAACTGGAACCGGCTTTTAATAGTTAAATCTTATTTTTTAATTGAATCCAGTGCTTATGAAAGCTGCGGGATTTTGCAGCCTTGGAGGGACAGTTTTTCTGCGTGGCGGCAGAACCAGAACATCAAGGCTGTGGGGGCTCCAGCCTCCTCATGGCTCTGGCCAGTGGGCTTCCCCCCTCTGTTCTGGTGCCCTGTTAGCTGCTCTGTCCTCTCTGGCTGCCCAGCTGGAAGGGCACTTTGCAGGGTGCCCCCAGAAACGCGCATTTGGAAAGCTCTCTGGAGGTAGAGCAGAGACTTGTTCCCCAGCACAGCTAAAGAAAAAGCTATTTCTTACCTGGGCTCTCACTGCTGTCCTTGTTCCCAAGGATAACACCAAGTCTTAGACCGAGCTTTCCTTTTTGTGTGGTTATTACTCAGCCCTTGCTGCCTTTCCAGGGGTGTTTCTGGTGATAATTGTCTCTTTTCCAGTGCAGCCGCTCGTTCCGATTTCTGTGCCATGGTTTGTGTCTGACATGGAACAGCGCCCTGCTTCAGGGAATGTTTATTGAGAGGTGTTATCTCTCTGTAACTCCACTCTTTGCATTTCAGCTGTGGTTTGATGATCCCCCTGGACACCTCTGTGTGCCGATTCCCACATTTGGTGTGCCTGAGAGAGACCATTCCCAGTCATGCCATGGCTCAGGAAAAACTGGGGACTCCGGAGAGACTGCTGAATTTTGGGATGGCCTGAAACTGACAGTGCAGCAGCGGTTACTGTGCAGATGGGAATGGGCTGAGTGAGAATTACCCTGGAAAGCAGCACGGAATCTCCCTCAGCCAGCAGGGAGAACCCCCGGCAGATGCTGAAGCAGCAGGAGCAGGGGCCGGTGGCTTCCCTGAAATCGCTGCAGCTGCAGCTCCTCACCAGCAGCGGGATTAGTGCCCCGCGCTCCTCTCCTGGCGGATACAGGGGCAGAAGTCACCGCATCACACGGTGATACCACTTTACCGACGGCAGACACCGCCCCATTCGTCGTGCAGGTGTTGATTGTCCGAATTAAGGAATGTGTCTCGGGCACTGATGTGCTGGCAGGGCCAATACTGAATGGCTGTTCTTGTTTCAGGGCTCCACAAGTGGGATTTTCCACTTCATCTGCAATTGTTCCGTGTGAGTTCCCGCACCGGGATCCCGTCGTGCTGCCAAGGTGGTGGATGTAAAGTGGTATCGCATTCCAGCACTTTCACTGCACAGAGCGAGCAGTTTCCCCCAGCGTGACTGAAACCACCAGAAGAAGGCTGCATCACCCAGGGGAAGATGAACACACACTCATTTCACAATGCATCCTTCAGATGGGACTGGGAAATACATCCTGGTGTGCTCATACTTGTGTAGAAAAACTGAGGCAAGAGAGTTTATTTAGTCCCAAATCCATCTAAATAGTGTATATTGCTAGGGTTTCTTGGTAGTAACTGCAATTTAATCCTTGCTTAAATTGACTTTTTTTTTTTGATTAATTGAACACACAGGAAGAAGCCAACAATATTGTTCTTCACAAAAGAAACAGCTATTTTTAGGCATCTGCTTAAATTCTAGGTTGCTTTGTTCCTGTTAAATCTCAGCCTTTACTTTGGCAGAAATCCCATTTTAAAAGCACTCTCTCGGGTTTGGGGACGTCAGCAGGACTCAGGGTTTTGCACGTGCTCGAGGGCTTGGCGGAAGAAGTTTTAGGAAAGGTTTTTACAGGATTGGGGCCATTGGTGAAGCTGATTGAGCCTTTTGCCTTCACAGGATTTAGGATGACATTTAGAGCTAGATTGGCTTTATCAAATAGCAGTTGGGTAAGAAGTGTGACTTAGGCTGAATGAAAAGTGCCATAATAGGAGATTCTGGTAATTGTGCTGAACTGGGTGCTTTTCTTACTGTCCCAGATAATTTAAGAGTTCATGTTTATTGTAAGTACTGGGAAAGAGATTTTCATTTTCTTTAAGGGATGGTATTTGCATGTCTTAAGAGCTTGATTTTTAGCTGCTCTTTTCATTTTGTGCTATTTTCGTTCAGTGGGACTCCAAGTGAGGTGCAGAAAATGGGATTTACGTGTGCACACAGGCTGGTGGATGTGGTGTTATCACCACCTGGACATCTGACTGCAGCTTGGGGCAATTACACTCAGAACTCCACACATTTTTCCCTTGGAACAAACTATTTGCAAAGCTGGAGAGAATGATGGATAATTTGCACCATTTAAAAATGATGACTTGTTTCCTACTTAAATCTGGGAATTTTAATAGGATTTTGGGTGCATAAATATTTGGATCTTCTGATACTGGCAGGTAAATTTTTTTGGCCTTTGTCTTTCGGGCCTTCTGTAATGCAAGGGTTGTTACCTGATCACTGTGGCTCCCTGTAAATAAAATATCAGGATTTAATACTGTAAATATTAAATATTTTTTAGCATTGTAAATCTTTCTTTCAAGTTAACGCAGCGGAAATGAATCTGTATCTTCTTAACAAAGTATTTTGTTGCTGCTAATGTTTTAAGAATCACCATTGGGAAAACAGAGAATAAAAGATGTACAGGGCTCCTGTCCTTGAGGTTTTTAGTCCTGGGTTTGGGACATGGCACCAAGCAATTCAGCAAAAGTTTGAGTTTATTACAAAAATCCCTGGTTTTGATAGGGAAAGTTGCTGATTTCTGAGGAAATTAATTAAGAAACCAGATTTCATTCGATTGTTGGCCAACCTGAGTGTGTGTATGGTAAATTTAAGAAGAAAGAGAATTTGTTTTCCCTCCTGTTTCCTCAAACCTGAAATACGTCTCTTCGTTTCTAGTCAGGTATCACACTCAATAAAACCTCTCCACGTGTCAGGGACTGAATTTCTGAATGGCATGACTTGATACAAGCTACCCAGTTGTTATCTCCCACTGGTTTTAAAACTGTCAGTCCCAGCTCAAAATCAGGAGTCAAGACCCTGGGTGTCATTAAACCAGTTTGAAAAGAATCACAAAACTTAATGAGACTCTAATTGTTTTGCTTGTGACTTTTAAATTGTGTTTTTTAAAGCTTCTTTGTGCTCTTACTATTCACTCTGCCACTGAGGGTTAGAAACTTTAAGTCTTGAGTTCATTTTACACATAACTAAGAAAAATCCCCCCACACCCTCATTACTGCAAAATTCAAATTAAGAGACGACAGGAAATATTGTGCCAGTCCTTAGGAAAAAGAGACCTTCCTCTTTCATCTGAGGTCACATCAGAAATTATAATATGGGAAGTGTGATTAATCACATATGCAAACCTTTCTGTAGTTGTACAGGGTGATAGGGGAAAAAAACCCCTTACATTTGCTTTTAAAACACATCTATCATTACTCTGGTGTTTTATCTCACTTTTGACTTTCCTCTCCCTGGCACTTTCAAATTAAGCCACAGTTTATCTGTGCCAAACGGAGAGAACTCTTTTGTGCTCAAGTTCATGAATTCTTCTCTTCTGAAATCCGCCTAATAAAGGCAGAAATGCATAATTGTGGGAATGTTGAGAGGTTTTCTCTGATTAACAGATGTAAAATGTTCTGGGATCCAGAGGTAGGAAGCACTTTAAATGTTTACAGTGGGTTTTTAAGTTGTGCTTGGTATTGATGCTGGAGGTGGTGTCAAAAGAGAGGCTTCCCTGAGTGCTTCTGAAATTCTTGATGTCAACAGCCCAGACGTTACTCTTGAACACAGAGCAGAAATCTGACATAGTTCCCCCCTCAGCAGTTTGCAGAATAGAGTAGGATTAGTTCACAGTAAATCTGGCTGCACACATAATCTGCTTTTATTACAGAAATGATGTTACCTGCACCTGCATCCTGTTACTAAAGGGTTCTGAAGTAGGAGGGAACCAGCTCATGGGTCAGCTTGTGCAAGTATTAATTCAAATTGTGTTTTCTCTCTTGACAGGTTGGTTAATGCATAACGTTTTCTGGCTGATATATCCCAACCCTTTCACTTTAAACATTGTATTTATCAGCTCTTTATTAAATATACAAAACAAGACCACACTGGCCAAAATCTGTCACAGCACATTTTGTTGTCACAGTGCATTTTGCTGTGTGCTGAGGAATGAGAGTCCAAGCCACAAAGTCGGCTCATTTCAGCCTCAATGGCTTTTTAAAAAGCTTGCAGCTTAAAATAATACATTATTAAGGTATTCAGACTTGTCAAAATTAATAATTAATATCACTCTATGTTCCCCACACATGCACAGAGCCTTTCCTTCCCTTCCCTTGTCTGTATTCCAGCCAAGCAGCTCTGAGCCGTGGCCCTCTCCTGCAGCAGGAGGGTGCCCGGGAGGCAGCTCAGCACTGCTGCCCTCAGGACCAGGTAAATGACCCATGGATCTATTAAAACTAATATTAAAAACGCAAATTTTAAGAGGGAGAGATATGTGAAACTTAAACACTGGCAGTGTTTTCCGTATATGATATTTGTGATTGTCCCCCTTTGCTCTGCACTGGTGCAGCCTCCAGTCCTGGGAGCAGTTTTGGACACCACAATGCAAGAAGCATCCAAAGGAGAAACACAAGGGTGGGGAAGGGTCTGGAGGGGCCATAGGAAGAGTGGCTGAGAGCATTTGGTTTGCTCAGCTCAAGAAGGGAAGGCTGAGGTCAGAGCTCCCTGGGGGCTGCAGCTCCTCTCGAGGGGCAGCGCAGGGACAGCTCCGATCCCTGCTCCCTGTGCCAGGGCCAGGACACGAGGGAATGGCTGCAGCGGTGCCAGGGGAGGGTTAGGGTGGATATCAGGAAAAGATTCTTCCCCAGAGGGTGCTGGGCACTGCCCAGGCTCCCCAGGGAATGGGCACGGCCCCGAGGCTGACAGGGCTCCAGGAGCGTTTGGGCAGCGCTGCCAGGGATGCCCAGGGTGGGGTTGCTGGGGTGTCTGGGCAGGGACAGGAGCTGCACTGGATGATCTTTGCAGGTCCCTTCCAGCTCAGGATGCTTCATTGTTCTATGATTCTATGATGTGTTTTTGTAGGCAACTGAATCATACTCACATGAGTTTCCTGGAAAAGCCGGATGCTCTGAACTGCTGCCTCAATGCTGGGTTTTTTTAACCTTTTATCCTTACTCTATGCAAATCCTCCTTGTTAGTTTACCTGAGGATTAAGGGATTTACATTATGGGTACTCTTAAACTTACTTTCCAATGCCTAACTTGTCATGGGGATTTTGCATTCAACTACAGCTCCTGGAAATTTCCTGCACCTCTGCATCTGTAGAACCACAGCAAATGTGGCCTCTTTACTGCCACCTCCCTTTGGATAACCTGTCACATGTAATTGCATTAAAAAGGACTTACTTTTAAGAGAACCAATAATCAGAATTTAAGGAGAAAAAGGGGAAAGTGTGGTTTTAAACTAATATAATCCTCAATTTCTTTGTCCTACCTTTGTGAATAATTTTATCCTTTCCCGGGATGCACAAATCAGAATTGGTAATTGAGGATATAGTTGATGTCCACTAATTGGGAGTCTAATTACTGATGAATCCATGCTTTACTAGGAATTGCTGAAGCACCACTGTTCCCCCTCTGCCCACAGTGGTGTCAGATTTGGGAGCAGAGAGGCCAGGTCCATGACTGCTCTGTGCTGTCTCTGCAGCTACACCGGACTGGAGGCTCTGGAGGTTTGTGTGGAGCTCGTCTGTGCCCTGGACCCCACACCCCACATTAAATGCGTGTGTTTTGTAGGGCCTGCAGAAATCCCCATACACCAGAAAGGGAAAGGTTAACTGTGGGCTGAGGAAGGCTGCTTGGGAAGCCAAGAAAACCATTCCCAGTCCAGAAAACTGTCCAGTAGTTTGCACTAAGGAAACACATTTGCTTTTTCTCTCACCTTGTAATGGATGCTGGTATTAAGGTGGCTGCATTGCAAACCCTGTCCAGATAATTTGGGCAGGGATCATGCTAACTCTAGCAAACGGTGCTTGGGGCCCAGAGTGTGCAAAACATTTATAAAGAGATTTTTTTGGCTAAGTTCCTGCAATTTGGAGACTATAGAACACAAGCATTTGGGTTGCAATCTAAGAAGCATGCTTTAACATAGAGATTGTATTTCCTAAATGTTGGAATACTCTTGTTGGAAAACGCATGCCTCAGTTGGCCTGCTCCAGGATTTTAAGTTTAGACAACAAAAGCTTTGAAAATCTATAGATGTGTGTCAGAAAATACAGAAATTGTGGTTGTGGCTGTGGCTGAGCACGAAGCAGAATGATGGGCAGCTTAGCTGGTGTAAATTTATGGCTGGAACAATTTACACTGAGAATAAACAGTTTAATGGATAGCTGGAAGGATTAAAGGATGCTCAATCCATCAGATTAAACATGTCATTCTTGCTGGTGGATGGTGCCATTATCTCAGTGGGAAATGAGCATTCCTTCAGAGATGTTTTTGCTGTATCTATTGCCCGAGGCTGCCCTAATTCCGTCACTGATACCTTGGCCCTGCTGGGATGGGGGCAAAGCTTCCACCCACTTCAGTGAGTCAGAGATTTCCAGTTATCTCCCTGTGTGTGAAGTCCTGGGGGGCTCAGCTGCCTGCAGCTATTTCCCTCTGAATCAGCAGAAGAGCCCCGGGGCCCCGAGCCCTGAGGCTCTCGTGGAGGGTGATGCTCTGGTGCTGCTCTGCCTCACAGGCTCCCCTTCCCACCTGTGCCAAGCGCTGCTTGCAGGAGCAGGGAGATGCAGGAGCAGGGAGATGCAGCAGCAGTGGGATGCAGGAGCAGGGAGATGCAGGAGCAG
>VZRR01004063.1:0-21403 GCA_013398015.1 Oreocharis arfaki | reverse complement strand
GATGCAGGAGCAGGGAGATGCAGGAGCAGTGGGATGCAGGAGCAGTGGGATGCAGGAGCAGGGAGATGCGGGAGCAGTGGGATGCAGGAGCAGTGGGGCAGCTGCTGCTCACACACCGCCAGTCTCACCACAAACCAGCCTGCTGCACACCCTTCCTGGGCCCGGGGCACCCAGACAGCGAAAAGCAATGCTGGTTCGGAAGGAGGACACGGAGAACAACCTCCCATGGACTGCAGATAGTGAGGTGGCCCTTGATTTCCTGCCCTGCAGCTCCAATTTACACCGTTCAAAAATAGAAAGGTTGATTTTTTTATTTTTAAATATTTACCAGTTTTGTTGAGCATCAGTCTATAGAATCTTGTTCTTTTATTAGCTGATGCAATGTAAGAAGAATTTTCTTTATTCCTAGATAAGAAATAATTTATGGACTGGGTTTTTTTTAATTTTATACAGTTTGAAAAAAATACAGTTTTAATAAATAATGATACCTAATAAATAAGGTATCATTATGAAAACTATATCTAAAAAATAAATATTAAAATAATATAAATATACCTAATAATTAAATATTAATTAATATTTATTAAATACGTAATCAATGATACCTCTCCATAACAGGAAAGTCAGAGAATCATCCCTTCCCTGAAAGGCATCCAAAACCCCCAAACAGCCTTTATGGGAGCTAAAGCTCTTGATTTTCTCAGTTCTTCTGCTCCAGGATGAGCAGCTTCCAGCTCCTGACTTTTCAATATGCAGAACTTCAGGTCCTCCTTCAGAAGCAGACCCCAGCTGCAATAGACCCAATTTGAGAGGGGAAAGGGGCCACATTACAGCATCTATGGGCAAAGGGAGGAAGTATTAACTTAGATTAGAAAAATTCCTTGAGTTAATTGGGTGAAGAGAATATTAAGAATGGCCTTCTCACATGAAATGTGGAAAGTGGATAATAATGGGTAAAGAGAGAAAAAGGAGGCAAAATTTTGCTTTTGAGAAGTGGAGGAGTAGGGAGAGACAGGGAGAGTGGGGCAGGCTGGAGCTATTTAATGAGAAGTTGTAGAAACAAGAAGAGATGTCTGAAGCTGGAAATTTTATAATGGAAAGTCCAGCAGCCACCACTAAAATAAATTATGGACATGAGAGCAGCACGTGAGATGTTTCATGGAAGTGGAATGCTCAAGTAAAGAGGGTTCTCTTCTGAATATTTTTTTCTTTCCTTTTTTTTAGAGGTTTCTATATTATGCCGTAGTGGATTTTGCTTCAATATTTTAAAATCCAAACAAGGGTAGTTCTGCAGCAGCAAGTTTATCTTTCATAGGTGTCATGCTGTCGACTAGCTTAAATATCAAATGGAGCACTGGGGACAAAAGCTCCTTTTGAACCTACAGGTGCAGCAATTTACAGAAAGATCCATTTATTAGAAGAGGCTGCTTATGCATTATGACAAATCTGAGCTGGGTTTTACAGTTTTGTGTGTGCACTGTGGATATTAAAATATTAAAGTTCTCAGTGCATGAGTAATATAATGAAAGGCACGAATGATGTGAGTGATAACAGTTCTCAGCAGGAGGAGTGCTGCTCATTCTGATCTGTAGCCCAGCTTTTGGAAAGATGTGGACTCCACTGAAGCCTCAGAATTCGTGCTCCAGCCTGGCAGGAGCAGGGTTTCACCCGTGTGTGGGGCATTTCCCTGCGTGCCCAGCACCCCCAGCTTCCTCCCCACTGCACAGGGACGAAAATCTGACAAGTCCTTGGTTCCTCAGCCTCCCCGCTCAGTCCTGAGTGCAGGAAACATTTTTATGTCCTATTTGCTCTTTCTGGACTTGGGTCTCGGCAGCAGTGTAATAACAGCAGATTAAATGATGCTCGGTCAGTCATCAGGTTTCATCCTGTGGCTGCTGGATCATCTCCCCTGGTTTTCATCTGCTGTGTGCTTCACAGGGACGGGCTGGAGTGAGGGCTGCTTCCAGCACAAATTGTAATCACTGGAAACAGTCACTCCTTTGGAATCCGCACATTTTTATTTCCATGTGAGATGCAATTTAATCATTAAGGGAGTTTTTTTAGCGCCAGTGTAGCATACCTTCATAGGAGGAAGTTGACCCCAATTTTGTAAGCGGGTGTTTATGAAGTCAAAGGTGGACTCTTAAACAGACTTAGAAGCTGGGCCAGCAGCGTAATGCCCAATCTGGCACACACAGGAGAAATTACCCACGATTAAAGACTTTCTGATTAATATGGCTTATGTGCCAAAACTGCACATGCAGCGTATGATCTCAATTAGGGTGAAACCTAATTCTTCAAGGCTAAGCTCCAGATTCATTCTGTAATTTCTTCTTTGTTTAACTTGGACATTTTTTGACAACAGGATCTAAAAGATATGTGGGGGGAGGGTGCAGGACCCCCCTACCATTTATAAATTGCAGTTCTGTAGAAAACATCTCTCATGGTGCTGCTCTGAATACCTTGACTATTTAATTTTTAGAAGGGTTGTTGTGCATTCCTCTAAGGCACTGCCATTTAGTGTTGCTAATGGAGCTGTAACAGTTTTCGGGAAAGAATGAATCCTCGTGTGCAGGTTTTCTGCTGAAAAAGTAGCTCCTGCCAAAGAAAACTGCTTGAAGGTGGAAAGGAATAAGTATATAATCACGCCACTGTCATTACCTCTGATATTAAGAAAGTAGGAAATGTCAAAGGCCTGTAAGAAAAATAAGTTCAGGTTTAATGAGTCTGCTGGAGAGGAATTATCAACATTAATCATTTAGCCAGTGGACTAACATAGCCGGCATCAATAGAATAACTTTTTCCATCCTGCTTTAATACACAGCAGTTGCTCTAGCTTGTTTCTGAGACTTTTTCTTTACTGCTAATCCCAAAACATCCTGGAAACAGAACCTCTAATCCACCAGTATCTCTGCATTTCAAGCGCTCTTCCAAACCAATATTAGTGCTGCTTAGAGGGAATTCAGCAGTCGGGCCCCTCGTGTGTGGGGATTGAGGGGTCCCAGGCCCAGGGGAGCTGCTGTGGGGAGGATTTTGGAAGCTCTCAGTGGGGCAGGGCACGCAGCCCTGTTTGATGTGTACCAGGTAAATCCTTGTGCCTGCAGGAGGGTGTTTCAGGAGCAGGGTCAGGCTCAGAGCTGGTGCTGCAGCCCGGGGTGAAGTGGCCTTGGTGAATTGTGGAACCTTGGTCTAGAAACCTTGAGAAAAGGTTTCTCTTTTTCAAGGAAAAGAGACAGGGACATCACATCATGCCAAATGCCACCCCAGATTTTGCTTTTCTGGATCTCCTCAGTGAGTGAGACTCTCTTGTTCCCTCCGGCCAGCATCTGGGGCTAGGTTGGAGTCAGGACTGCGGCTCTCCCGGGTGGGAAGCTTGGTCTTGGAGGGAAGTTTTGCAAATCTTACAATGCATAAAGCAACAGATTTAGGAGTGCTTTGTATGGATATGCCATTCTAAAAAATACATGTATTTTTTACAGATTGTTCCATGTTAGAACCATAACGGCTGCAGGAACCATAAAGGCAAATTCTGAAGATATGGTGGCTTCAAAATCTGGTAGCGGTCGTAGCTTCAGTGTAGAGAAGCTGATTTGGAGGGTCTGTATCCTTTTTTAAAGAGGTATTAGTTGATCTATAAGGAAGCCATGCATGTTGCAACATTTTATAGCTTCCATATTCCTTTTTTTCATTTAAAAAATAAAAAAGCTGAAAGCTGTGCCTGCAGACATGTGGGCAATCCTTCAAAAAGGGAACTTGGAAAATTTCTTAAGTCCATATATTTTTTGAGGTGCAAGGGAACCATTGCAGTCAGGTGTAACCTAAATCCAATTTTCATTTTCTTGCTGGATTTTTACATTTAATGAGATGAAACTGCAGGTAGGTGCCATCCTGAGGTCCCTTCTAACAGCAGACAAACCAGCGTTCTGCCATTGCACTGAGTGCGATGTGGCTCGAGGACACTGGGTTGTTTCTCAATAACAGAAGAGAAGGAACAGTTGTAAAACTTGTGAAAATGGCCCATCTTGGCGGAGACAGATGGAGCTCAGTACTGCTCCCACAGCCTGGAGGAACTGGCTGCCGCCCTGCTGTGGTGCTGCACCCCGAAATGCCTCTTGCCTCCCTCGGGTGTGCAGTGGCTGCAGTGGGCAGCTCTCCCCGGGCACCAGAGAGCGAGGATTCACTCACAGTCCCCCTCCTGCAGGGCTGGGAGCTCAGGTCCACTCTCCTCCCCTGGTAACACAATGACCCTTGTGGCTTCTGCGTGGCTGTGGCAGGTATGTTCTGTGAAATGGAATCCATATGCTGGGGTGACCCTTAATGAAACCCTCTCTCTAATTGCTGTATTAAGCTCACTATTTCCTTGTCATTGTTTACGCTTTTAAATCTACAATATATTCCAAATTAGGTATGTTTGAATGACAGCATTCTGATCTAATTATGGACTTTATAATTGATTAGGCCAGACAATCCTAACATAAACTCTGCCGGAATGGCTTCATGAATAAAATGGCAATGATGGGGTTCTTATTCTAATAAAGCAAAGCTACATAAAAATATTCCATTAAGTAAATTAGAGCTTCTGACTCTGTAATTCTGCAAAATAGTAGCAGTGTTTTCTAGACCATGTCCAGGTAATAATTTTCTAGTGAGCTATTTTTTTCATAAAATGCTCGATTCATTATGTAATTTAGTTTTTAATATCCTTTTATTCTTTGCTTCCAGTTGTTCAGCATGCTCAAAATAAAAATGAATATATTTAGCATTGCTGTGTTTTCAATAGCAGTGCTTGGGTTTGCTTAGAAACGTGCTCAATTTAATAAAGTGAACACAGTCAAGAAAGAAGCAACGGGCAAATGCAGCTGGGGGAGTGTAAGCAAAGCAAACTCGTAAGAACATGCAGTGTTCACAGCTTTGCAGTGCTGGTGATGTCAGGATTGGAACAAGGGAGGCTTTAGAAAGAGAGGAACAAAGGTGACTGAGGCAAAGGGGGTGATTGTGTAAGGCACAGGCCTGGGAAAATGCAGAGAAAACAAAAGGCCCAGGTAGGGGATGGAAATGTTGGACAAGTCTCTGTGATAAACCCAACCAGGAGAAGTCACCAAGGCAAACCAGAGGAACTGTGATGACATAGTTCCTTCTGTAAAGAGTTTATAGTGCCACCACAAAATCATTGGTTAACATGTGTGTGGCACAAGAACACCTTGTATGACTCAGGGACTATCTTGGGCAGTTCAAGAGGACGAAATTTTCCTACCAACCTCCAGGCTTCCCAACAGAGGGACTTCCCAGGGAGTTGAACCTCCCCTTCTGTCCAAGGAGAGAGGAGGCAGGACAGAAGGTGGGAGTAGCTCCCACCACAGAGATCAAAGTCATTGCCAGAAGCCTGGGTAACACTTCCTCCGTGTCTTTGTGCTGCTGCAGGTTGGGGGGAACTGACTGGAGATCATTTCAGAGCAGCTGCAGGTTCTTAGGTAGCCCAGTGCAATACGTGCCACCCGATTTTATAAGCCTGATGTTGCCATACCCTTGCTTACTGTAGAGCTCTGCACAGCGATTACAGCACAGTTTAATTTACAAATCATTACTCTATTTAGCCATTACCAGTACAAAGCAGTTACTTTCTCTGTGCAATTGAAGCCTAATTTTCATGCCATCTGAAACTCTCAGGCATCAGGTAACACTTCATTTTATAAGGAAAAAATAACCATTTATTTAAATTGTAAAATCTGTGTATTTACAGAGTGGCTGCTTTTGCTCTTCAGGTTTCACAGCAATTACACTGGAAGCTGTTCCTGAGAATCTGGGCTCTTATTTCTGTAAAAATAAGTTATCAGCAATTGCTTCCTATGCTTGCATAATTGCTTGAAGAATTGTACTCTACGAAGTGAAGGCAATTAAGGCTTTTAATGCTGCCTAATAACCCTGATAGTTTGTTAATCCACCGAGAGCACAGGGGCTGTAAAAGCTGTGGAACGCAGATATGGAGGCGATAACCTGGAACACGTTCCGGGCGCGGCTGGTGGGAAATGTGTTTGCACCTCAGCGAGACAAAGGGGACTCAGAGCTAATCTCGGGTTTGAGTCGGAAGAAAAAGAGGGCGGTCCTAAGCACACCGAAGGCACCTGATAGGACCTGGTTTGGGGAGGTTTTTGCTTGGGTAGGATCTCTGTCCCTCGCACAGCTCAGTGGAACATCCCCTGCTGAGGCAGCTGCGCTCGTGGAGCTGCAGGAGTTTTGCTGGATGTGTTGGCATCTCCTTTTGATTCCTTCCTTGGATTCCTTGGGGAAAAGAGTGACAGGAGTTTTGCAGAATGGAGCTGTAGATGCCTGTCCCAAACCCAGACCCTCAGAGCAGCGGTGAGAGCTGGAAGGGATGGGCAGGACTCAATGGCAGTGGCAGCAATTCTCTCCTGTGACCAGCAAGTTTCAAATAGAATTGCCTTTTTTTTTTTTTCTCTTAAGAATTACTTCCTACTTTATGCAAGGCCTGGGTTTATGTGTAATACTCTCTCCATGCTTCGTGTTGAAAATATTTTATTGCATAAAGGACTTGTGTTCTTCATGGTGCAGCCTAGTCTGTAGGATCTCAATTAAATTATTTTAAAAACAGTCAAAGCTCCCTTTTATTAAAACCTGGACTATTGAGATAGGAGTGAGCTTCCTGAAAAGGAAGGTTTCAGGATATCCATATTTTTTTTCTGGTAGGAATAGTTTCAGTCTTTGGAGGGGAGCACACTTTTCCTGCAGCAAGGGCTGTGAACACCTTTATTTCTTCATGAAATTTCTACCTTCATGATTTTTTTGTTCCTAGAATGTACCATGAGTGCACTCTGTGTGCAGCCTTGGGCTTCAGAGACCAACAAAATTTAAATCAGTTTTATACAAATAGTTTTGGTTAGAGCAGCTCAGTCTTGCTGAATTAAGTCCACAGACTGTAAAAGGTGTTTAATTACAGTATGTCATTAATTAGCCCCAATATTCCTGTCAAAAATACTCCCTTTCTAAGTACCTTACACTCTGGTTCTTGTAGTTAGCAGAAAGGCTTAACTCACTGGCACTGGTTCTGTCTTTTCATTGCTCTTTCCCTGGACCTGGTGGATGTTCATCTGGCAGTGACATCCACTTTGGGAACTTTTTCCATGGTTTCTTCTTTTCAACAGATACTAACTTTTAACTGGTGCTTGAAAGTTGCTTCCAGCCTTTATCTTATATTTTCCCGTAATATCATGTTTTTAATTTTTATTTTGTTCCTCTTGTCATTCTTTTCATGCATTTTATCTCACATCTGTGGTTCTTTTGTTTTCTGATTCCACGTGTTTTATGCAGTAGCAAAGACTGATGGGGAAAAGATGCTGGTTTGGAGGGCACATGTCTGACAGAAGAGGTGCTGTCAGCTGAGAACAATTACGTATCTGTGGTTTTGGACTTCATAAAGCAACAACAAATACAGTAAAAAATTTATCTGCTTTTTCTGATATCAATTTGCAAAATCTAGGATCCACAAATTTATTCAGGCATGTCTAACAATCTCTATTTTCAATTAACTCTTTTTGGTGAATATGATGTTGGATTGGAGGGATCTAACCAACAGCTCTAAAAGACCCTGTTGTCTGTCTGTGGATCCCTCTGACTTCCCTGATTGACCCCATTCCTGTCCTGTTGGAGCTCCTTCACGGACAAGACACTTGTAGGAAGGTGCGTGTCTGGCAGGTCAAGTCAGGAGGGAGAACAGAGGTGAGCATGCTCCCAGGGAAACATCTTGCCGAAGCATTTCCTAGTTGTGTACATAGAGGTAGATAAAGAGTCTCTGCCTCCTGCAGCCCGGATTTTTTGGGGTTGGTTTTCGTGGTAGAAAGTCTTCACCCACTCTCCAGGTCGTCCTTGATCATACAGTGACTTTACGTGGTAGGAATCACACTCTACCCTACTTTAGAGGGTGTTTTAGAGGGCTTTAGAGGATACTTGAGTGTTTTGTTGTGTTTAGCGAGCCCAGGCACCGCCTGTTATTGGAGCAGGGACAGCAGCCCCTGCCCTGGGGCTGTGGATCTCTCCACCAGCAGATGGAGACCCAGATCGTGAGCGCCGGGTCTGCAGGGTCCTCGTGGTTACCCCCCGACCCTTGGCTGCCCGCGGATCTCAGCGACACCTCCGCGTGCTGTGCCTTGAGGTCTGGTTCCAAACCACGGACCTGGAGGCTTCTAATCCTCCTTTAGATCTGGGCTGAACGCTTGGACAGCAGAAGCAGGGAGGAGGTTGGGTGGGCATCGTTTGCCTCACAAATGCCTTGTGGAGCTCCTGTCACAAAGGACTGCAGGACTCCTTTCCCTCCTGTAACAGGAATATAATCTCTGGAAATGTCCATTTATTGGAGGTGTTGGCTCTCTGACTGCTTGAACTTCACTTACTCTACTTTGCAAATCCTTAATATTCTCTGGATGTTCTTGCTTGGTTCAGATTCTCGGGTAGCCACAGAATATGGGTAGGTTGCCTGTTAAAAAAAAAATTAAAAAAGAAAAAAAATTACTAATATATTGTGTCTTAATTTTCCCTGTTCTGAGTACTTGACTTTTGGGAAAATCATGCATCTTTTGCAACAATTGAATCTCCAGCCACTGCATCGCAGACCAGGCTCTTCTGTGGAGCAAGGCTCTTACTGACAGAAATCAGCAATAAATCCCTGTCAGAGAGGTAAAAAAAGGGGACCTGAAGGTACCCAACAGCCAGGGGATATCCTGCTGAGGGCCCCAGGAGTGCAGCACATCTTCAGTGCTGCCTCATCTTCAGGAACATGAAACTGGAGTCAGCCATGCCCAGGTAACACTGAAATGGTTGCTGAGAAGATGCAGCATTGCCAGCAGCAGAGAGCATGGAAAAATACCTGGGCAAAAAGCGTGGTCACATGTGCTCAGAAATTCTTCAGCTTTTTTTAACAGTATTGAAGTAAATTGTGCCACTTCCACCTACTCGAAAGAAAAGGCTCAAAGATTCTGGAAGGGGATGCAAAAGGTTGGCAGTGCTTTAAATCCAGCTCCAATTTAATTGCAACTTACCCCTCTGCAGGCACCAGCTGTTTATAAACACAGCCCTCCCAGAGAGCTGGAACTAAAATACTTTACGTGTTTGAGTACAATATTTTAAAAGACGTTGTAAAGCCTAACAAGCATTAGGCTTTGTTTGCAGAGTGTAGAGAACAAGCAGAGGTGTTAGGAGTGCAGCCACGCCTGGTCTGTGAGCTGCACTTCTGGTAACTGAATGCTGATGATCCGGAACATGCCCTAAATAACGTGCACAGGTGCAGACTGAGGATATTCCAGACCTGTTTCCAAATAACAGTATTGGAGAATTAAGATATTTTTATGGTTATCTGTGGAAGTAGTGGGAAAAAGAACATAAGAAAAGACACCTTCTGGAAGTGAGGGGGCATTTTTTGATGTGTAGAGACTATAATTAGAGAATTTTTTTTCTTAAAATGTAAAACACCAATTTCTGCAAGAGTTAAATGACAGATATACAAAAAGTAACCAGGTACTATCTGCATTTTTTAAGGCACAGTTTTAACCTCTCAAAACCTCAAGCTTCATGTAGAGTATTTGCACTTTTCTGGCCTTCGACACTGCAGACATGGTCTGACTTTCTTGTAATTTCCCTTACAGTCACACGGAACACGAGAATCGTGACCAGTTTGCTGCAAACTGAAGTGTTGTGAAACTGAAGGTTTCGAAATTTTTTTTCTGAGCTTGAATGTTATGTCTAATTTTTCTTTCATTTCCTTGGTAAATACAGTTTCAGCTTTGAGGGTGGATTTTGTTTTGGTTTTGACAAATCTGAGAAGCCATTGCCGTGGCACCTGTATTTACACACTGTCCTCACTCACGTCTACGAGCTCCAGAGCTGACCCAGCCAGATTTATATGTCTGAACGATTCTGAATTTCCTGGTTCTCGGGCTGTGAAAGGAAAGAGAGGGCAATGATAAATAAACACAGGATCTGGACACCCATTGCACGGGGCACAGCAGCAGGAGGTGCTTTCCAGACTCGAGACAGAGGATGCTGTTCAGGCGAGGATCGATTTTCGCTCCTGGGTTGTTGGGCCGCCCTCAGCTGTCTCAGCTCATTGTGGTAAACCATCCGTGAGCTGTAAGCTGGGAGCCAGGCAGCAAACACTTGCAGAGTCTTTGCTGGGTGCTCCTGGGATGGCAGAGGGACCAGCACTATTCCATGGACACTGGATCCAGCAGGACTTCAGTGGTCAGTGTGGGGCCAGAACCCAGCAGCTTCAGAGAAGTAGTGGGGCTAGTGATCCTTGCTGGGGGAGATTCCAGAACAGATTTTCAGTTCAAATGCTGTTGGTTTCAATCCACCCCTCCCTCCTTGGACGCTGGGAGCTCTGTGGTTGTATCCTAGGATGTCACACAATTGTTTACTCCTGGTGATTTCACTGAAGAAGCAGAACTTTTTCTCCCAGAGAATAAAAACATTTATATTTACATTTACAGTATCCAAAGCACTGAATCCAAGACTATGAATATTTTTTTCCTGTTACTTCAGAATTCTCAGCACCAAAAGCTCTTCCCCTGTGTGCGTGCCTGCAGACCTACACGCCAGAGCAGCTGAAATCCAACTGCAGCTTCTGTCTGGGACCAAAGTTAACTGTGGATGGAAAGGAAATTCAGACAGGGAGTACCAGCGGTCAGTGCCTTCCACCCAGCCTGTAACTTCGTGCTCGTGCATACATAAGAACTGACAAAACCAAAATCCTGTTTTGGTATGTGTAGAAAATATTCGCCGTAAGAGGAAATGAAAATTATTTAGATTAAAGTCAAAACAACAATTTAACATCCTTTTGTGTACACAAACACTCTTCTGAAAGTCACAAATCATAGATGCTAGATGTTCAGAGTCATTTTAAATGCTACTTACCTAAAGCCAGGAGATGAGAAACATGTGGCAGACCTTTTCTGCAAAAGTTCAGGGCGGGAGGGGAGCAAGAGGATGTTTGCATCTGCAGGAGGAGGGCCTAAAAATACTCTGAAAGCCGACAGTTCACTTAAATCATTAATCCTACGCTGAAGACATTTCCACATTTTAATGGACTGCAATTAAACCCAATATTTCTTAATACGAGTGTCAGGTGTTTTCAGCAGTGATGCAAATGACTGCTTAGTGCTGTAATTCTGAAGGGGAAGGCATTTAGACCGGGCTCATTTGAACGGCCAACTATAAACAAGAGCACATAATTCCATCTGCTTTTTGGCAATTTGTTGTTCCTTTTAGGTTCTCTTTCCCCGTTTGTCTTGTGGACACAGTTTGCAGGAAATGTCAGCCGCCGTGATTGATAGCATGAGATTGGATGTACTGACTTCATGCTTTCATAAAGCAAGACAGCTGTTGGGAGAAACTTTCCTTCAGGAGCTGGAAAGGTTTAAATTTTCCATCTCTTTGACTATTTGGCCTGATGAAGGATTGGGTTTTACCAGACAAGTAAATAAAAAGATGGCTAAGATGTACTAGAAGGTCATTCAAATGATCTTTAAATAGCAATTACTGGAGGAGGGCGGAGGGAAAGCCCTCAACATTCTGAGTCTGCTTAAGTGAGCCCTAAAAAATTATGCTGGTGTTCTCTCCATTTTTTTAACCACTCTGTAAAACAGACAATTTCTAGTGATGTGATTTTACAATGGGGGTTTGTTGCAGTGATGGAAGGGATTCCATGGAATTCCTTGGGTCATCACCTGACTTTCTGTGGCTGTGAGATGTTAATTCTCTTCCAGAGTCACAATACACCAGTTTGCAGTTCAATTCCTTGCTCAAAGCAGATATGCTGGTTAAATTTTAATTAATCTGGGTTTTGGAAAAATTATCCACCAAGTACACTTTCCTTCAAAGGCAGAAAGGGGAAAGAAAGTGTGGTGCTCGTTTCTACAGTTATACCTCCCTCTGAAGCAAAAATATTTCATTTAGAAGAACACCTATATGTCAGATGTTATGAGCATAATTTTGAAGAAGATCAGTATGGGGTGCTCTTACTTTTTTCCCCCATGCAGTCTGTTTGTGGGGGTTGGATGTTATTTGATACTTTGAAAGACAAATAACTGGGTTCTTGGCTATGCTAATTTTGGAAATCTTTGCCAGATCTACGGTCTTGCTGGAAATGGGCCAGAACCAAAACTCAGCAACTGAAAACCCCTGGACCTGAAATTTTGGTGGAGGCTGCATTTAGATGGGTGTTTGAGTCAGTCTCGTTTTTGTTGTGTTCAGTCACATCAAAATAAGGTGTGGCAGCTGCTGCTCCAGAGCTGTGAACAAGCTGGGTTGGGTCTTACTGTGTTTTGTGACTTCTATGGAACTCAGCAAAAGAAGTGTCAAAAATCACCAGGAATAGGAACAATCACAGTGTGCTTTCTCTACAGCAGGAAGCAAGAGGTAGGTCTGATGGTCAGGGAACCCAAGCAGTGTAACATGGCCCTGCCAAGGAGAACATGGCCAAAATCCCTCACACTCCGTGCAGCTTTAACCTCTGCATTCCAGAAGTAGGGATTGTCCCATGGATCATCCTCAATTTGCTCCACAAATCAAGGAGAGTGCTGGGTTAGATGGGTCGTGTGTCCCCAGTCCTGATTTAAGCAGGAGAGGTGGAACTGGAGAGTGCAGAGCCCTGCTGCACCCACCCACAGCTCTCAGTGCTGTTGTGCACCCTCTGCCTCGCTCGTCTCTGAAGTTTAAATTCAGGACAGAATGCTCTGAGAACGGGAAAATGTGTTTATAGAAGTGGTCAGGACTGTAAGAAAATTTGATATTACAGTAAATCCTGAAAAAGACCTCAAAGAAAAGCTAAATGCTTTAGAAGGAGATTGAAATAGCAGCAGCCCCCTTGGGCAGCCGAGGGGTGACGCTGGCTGCCGTGCGGGGACGTTTGGCAATGCTCTGGGGTAAGGGGATACCAAGGAACTCTGTGGGTCACTTCATTTAGATCCTGTAAACATTTCCACAATCAGTAATCATCTGCACTGTTTCCTAGCTCTGTGTGGATCACTGTAACAGCCTAATCACTTACAAAAATACACAGTTCCAACACCACTAATTAGGATTCTGCAGAGCTGGAAAAAAGCCAGTCTATGTTCTGCATGTACAAACAATTTATTGTTAAACATTTAAAGAGCCAACTATTTATTTATACCTTAATGAGAATTTTTTTTTTCCTTTTTTTTTTTTGTTTCTGTTCTTACAAATGAATCCTGAGCATCTTTCTACCCAGAGTGCTGCATTCACTCTTCCAGTAACCCCATTTAAACAGGTAGTGTTTCAGCAGAGAGGAATTTAATGCTTTGCACTGCTCTGGCAGATTGTGGCTGCACTGCGATAAATAAGGATCTGGCAGGTCACTACCCATTTTTGAACCATTGCTCCGCTAAATTCTCAAAACTCAGTGTGATCAAAGAACTGCTTTAGTGCTGTCAGTAACCCTTTTATAGCGTGAGTGCCTCAGGGTCCCGGCTGAGACGGAGCTCCCAGCTCTGGACACTGCACAGACATGGAGAAAGGACAACCCACACCCTGAAATCCACGATCAGAGCAGTGGGAGCAGACAGAAATGTGGTGCACAAAAGGATGAGTCCGTATTAGTGGTGGAGCCTCTAAACCAGCTTTTAGTATTGTTGCCTTAAGTGTTGGGATGTGATGCCCTGGAGAACTTCCCTTCTCTTTGCTGCCTCAACAGATTTTTTAAAAATGTAAACACCTAAACATACTTTACACGTGAAACGAAAGTCCTCATGACTTGCAAAGCATCCAGAAAACAATTACACATGCTTAGAACTTTTGCATGCTGCCTAATGATCACTTGATGTTGTATTTCATACACTTCATCTGAGAAATCTGGGAAAACTCGAATTATCTGCTATAATTAGGTATCTATATTGCTTTGCCATGCTGTTGAGTGCTTTCAGAGGATGGATGTTTACTTGTTTAAAGCAATAATCAGTGAAACTGAATTACTGCTGTGCTTGCATTTTGCAGGAATAAAGTGAATTGTTTGTCAGTGAGGGGAGGTGTTGATGGAAAGGCACCTGAGCACTGTCAGCGTGTCCTGCAGGCAGCCAGAGCCACGGGCAAGGATGTGGCTGAGCTTTGGGAGGTGTGAGGACAGACCAGAGGGGTCCCCTGGCTTGGATTTGTGGAGAATCTGGAGAAACTGAGTTATGACACCAGTGGCAGTATGTTTGGGCTGCAAAGAGGACGTTGGCTGGTGAATATTTTGTCAGAGCAGAGAACATGAGGACAGAGATGGGGTTTCTGTTGTGGCTCATGAGAACTGCTGGGTGCTCTTCACAGAGAGAGCTTGGGAAAGGCTGTGACAGGTGGCAAAATACTCTGGTTCATTCTCCAGAGTAATGAGAGGTTGGAGGTTGGAAGGGACCTGTGGAGATCTTCAAGTCCAGCCCCACAGCTGGAGCAGGTTCACCCAGAGCAGGTTGCACAGGACTCTGTGGCCTCCCTGTGTTGAGACCATCACGCAAAAAGAATCCAGCACATCACTGCCATTTAATACCTAGCAAAAACCCTTACAAATTCTGCTAACAATGGCAGGTTGTACAAGTCCCATAGTCCTACAGGTTTGACACTATTAGGCAGTAGTGACCCATTCTACCTCGTGTGAGAATAAACAGTCTGGGTAGGGACTTATCCAGGATCATGTATTTCCTCACAAACACCTCCATTTTCATTGGAGGCCCGAGTAATAACTTCCATTCTTTTCCCTCTGAACATCCATTATTTTTCATCTGTGGCTGGACATGATCCTTGAGCAAAAATGAGCTGCAAGAAAATTGATGAATTGAGATATCCTGTACCTTTCTTGTGTGATTAAAGATGAAATTGAAAGCTCAGTAGCATAAACACTTTGATTATTTTCCCTTCTTTTTTTCCAAGTGAGTTCAATACTGCAAAAATTATCTTATTTATTTTCAGTCCTGCTGTCCTATTTCCTTCTCCGAAGAGTTGCCCGTGTCATTTTTAGCTGTAAAATTGCTTCTTGCAAGAGTAGAGAAGACGGCAAGAACACAGTTTAGAATTTTAAGACGGACAAGTGGTACTTGAAGCAGAACTTTTCCTACAAAACTGCAGCTTTCAGGGCTCAGGTTTGGTCCCAGAAACTTCTGGGGATTGGATTCTGCAGCTCCTCTCAGGGCCGTGCAGAGGTGTAAGGGAGCACAGCTACGTCACTGGCGTTTTATATCTTTTCACACTGTTGTGTGATTTTTATTGCAGTCTTAAATCAGTATAAACTGATCGCTGCCCCCATAAGTAACTCTGACATATAATTTAATGTATGAATTGAGACACAGAACATAAAGAACAGGTGATAAAATATTACGCCCACACTGAGAACATTAAAATGCTGATGTTTGGAACAGCTGGCTTAGCCCTTTTTTCTCAGCTGGAATAAATAGTAATATTAAAGGATTAGCATAACCAACAACAAGTGTTGAAGGACTTGATTTCATTCCAGGCAATAAGAATATTTAGGAACCAGTATTTTGAGCCTTAATCAGCAGAAGACTTCATTTTTTCCAAATACACTTTTAATAATGTTGTCTATATGTGGACATATTTGTTATGTTTATATCAATTTTATTTTTAATTTGGAAAACTTTAGAGTATGAGTTCTTGAGGCACGGTTTTGTTTTTTGTTCTTTATTAAACATTTTTGTGTGCCTTTATAAAAGAGTGTATACTGGTGTTTTTAAGAAGGACCTTTCATTGGTTTACCATTACTAAACTAGAATAGAAGTGGAGGAAAAGTAGTTAACCATTAGAAAACATCAAGATCAGACAAGGGGTAAAAGTGGATCCAATCTTTTCCACATACCTTTGAGATCTCAAAGCAGTTTTCAAAGTAGTAAAACTTAAAAGAACAAATGAAGAAAATTAGAAAGATTTGTGGTGATGTCATTCCTACAATGAGAGAGGGAGACCACGGAGCAGCTGAAAGGTCAGAAAATTGAAGCCTGAATATCAAATATATAATATTTGGTCTCATACTCCCAAGAGCATCAGTGCAGGTTTTCAGAGTGAGGATTTTCCTCGCTGCTCCTCGGTAGCAGCGCAGCTGCAGCAGGGACCAGCCTTTTCCGAGGGCTTTTCCCGTGGATGCCCTAAAGCTGAGGGAGAAGAATGGGTGAGGGGGGCTCTGGGGGATCATCTGAAGGAAGATGCACACCAATGGCTGGAGGGAGCAGTGAGGCATCATTCAGCTTTGTCTTGCAGTTTGCTGGGACAGTTCTGGAAGTTAAAATGTTTTTTTAAGGGCCTTTCATTAGTAAATCCTTGGAATTAAACTAAGAGAATGAGAAGTACTGTGTGGCTTTCTGGCGAATCCCATCAGTTTTGTGATTTGATTTTCTTTCCTGAACGTTTCAGGAGCTGAATTTTGATGCCTGTTTAATTGTTAGGGTCTCCGAGCAGATCAGCCAGCTCTTGGTTCATTTTTTAACCAATGACTTTCTGAAGTTAAATGGAAACATTCCACTCGTCGAAACATCCTTCTGCTTTTCTTTCTTTGAAGGTTTCCATGGGGGAACCAGAGCCAGGCTCCGGGCTGTGTGTACCTTCCACGCCACCAGCGCGGGGTTTGGTGGGGTGGACAAGTTCTCTGTGCAAACAGCACTGGCTCCAGGCAGGGGATGGGTGTCCTGACCTGGGGGTGTCTGTGCACGGCTGGTGTTGGACTTGAGGATGCTTGTGGGGCCCTTCCAACACAGAATACTCTTTGGTTCTGTAATTGAAAGTTTAAATCCATCTCTGACAGAGTTTTCCTTCACCCCGCAGGTAGGGTGGGGCTGGTGGACAGAGCACAGAAAGGGCTTCTCATGCTCCCGTTTTGTCACTGGGGAAATGAACTTTGTCCAGCCCAGGTAGCCAGGAATGGGCTCCCTCCACCAGCCTCAGCTGCTGGACAGAATCTGCTCATTCCCCCTGAGGGTTTGTTCTAAGTGAAGACATTGAAAATAGCTGCTGAACTCAGAAAAGGAGGGAATTGTTTAAAAACTTAACCCAATGCCTTGCCTGCAATAAAAACAGGAGCTCTGGAAAGGTAAGATGGGCTTCCAGACAGTCCCAGGATGCCAGGGAAGATTGATGGGAGACTGTCAAGCATTTACAGACTGTAGTTAGAAAACCACAGTGAATGGTAACAATTCACTGGAGTTTGGAACTCCATGGTTATCAGAGGTGTGCAAAGTGGTTTTTATGAAATGCAAATCCTCCAAAATACAAATATTTTTCTTTTTCATGATTTTATTCAGAATTTGTGAAAAAAAAATCTGGATTTTTAGGACATACCTTTGCCACACTAAGCAAAAATTAATTAATTTTCCTTTCAAAAAATGACTGATTTAAGACTAAATTATCATTTTGTTCTCAACATTTAAAAGTTCCCGGGGTAAAAAAAAAAGTGACATTTGGGAGAATGTAAAATCACTAATTAAAAAAGGGTGATGTTCACCTCATGAAAGGTGACCCTGTGAAGTTTACAAAGTGACACCATCACCACAGTCCTAATGACCTGAGAGAGAATTTGCAGTTTCACGTACGGGCTGTTCCACCACAGGTGTCGTGTCCCACATGCCTCACCAACCTCCCACGAGAAGGACACGGATGTCAAAATAACTTGGAGAGGTTAAAAGATCTTCCTTGTCTAAAAAAGAAAACACTGACTGTCCATGAATTCTGTGTTGGAATTTCACCGTATCCCATCTTGTGAGCATTTAGTGAGCACTTACCTCTACAACAAGCTGTCCTGAAGGGCACAGGCTGTGGAGCTGTTGGGACACATGTCCTGTTTCCACCAAGTGTAATGCCTTTATTGTTTGTGCATCAAGATATAAAGAGTTCTTGTTCACATAATGGATACAGCTGGTTGAGTGGGGGGCAGGGAGGTCCTTACAATAAAAAGGCGTTTGATTGCTGCTGGGATCCTTGTCAGTAAAATACTCAAAGATGGTTAATTGGACATTAATGTGTCAGGTTTTCAACAAAATAACAAGAAATTTGCCAAAAATAAAGCCCGAAGGAAACACGCCTCCAAATTTTACAACAAAGCGTTGTTTAAAATAGAAGTTAAAGCAGCGAAGATTTATGACATGTTGACATAACTGATGGTAAAGGAGTTGGCTGAAGCTGAGGGTGTGAAGGTCCAAATGAGAACATCTGCATTAAGAAGCTAATTCTCTTAAACATACTGATCAAAATATTAATGCTACATGTAAACACAAGTGCTTTATCTGACAGTGATTTACATTTGGAACGACCTAATCCAGCTATGCACTGCATCTTTATTCATTACCAGCAGCCTTTACTTAACACTTCATGCCCGCTTGCACAGGTGGACAATCTACTCAGAGTGACTATTGTGTTTATGTTATTTTTTCATAAGCAGGGTTTGAAATTTGTCAAACTGCATCATTGTTTAACTATGTGCCAGTCAAAGGGAAATTGCCAGATGGAGCGGCTTTCCCCTAACCTTGCTCCAGGCAATGAAATTACACATAGGCCACAGTCTTATGTCAAGTCTTTAAAAAAAACAAAAAAAAAAAAAAAAGAAGAAGAAAAAAAAAAAAAAAAAAAAAGAGCCAGGCCATGAATAGGCATGACTATGTGCATTCACAAAACCTAGCTTTCTTATGCCACTAATTTTATATGAAGGCTCATGCCAATAGTAAATAAAACTTCATGTCCGTCATGTCACTCATTAACTAGGTGCTCATAATTTATGTATTTAAGGCTTGCTTGTCCGCCAAGCAATCAAACAGTAAACCATGTTTTATAGGTGTTAGTGTTTATAGAAACTGTAAATAAATGTCAAACAAAAAAAAAATCAGGTTTCAGAAAAATGATCAGGGTTAAGTCATTTATCATTGTTCCAACTGGAAAAATCTGAGAACCTGTCAGTGCCAAAGCAAATGTTTCTCTGGCTTTTTCTAACATTCAGCTTAAACTACCAGATTGTAGAATTCTATTAGCAGGATTTGATGAAATGGAAAATTTGCAGATCATGTGTTTTAGCTGAGCCTCTCGCTCAAAGAATGGGACGAGCTGGCTCTTCTTTAACACGGTGGCCTTGTGTTGTCACCCTCAGCTGCCTTTCTCCTGGTTATTCCTAACCCCAGGGGTCAGTTGAGGTGGTTTGGGCAGAAGTTCGGCTGCTCTGGAGTCGCTCTTGGCGGGTGAAGGGAAGGCAGTGAGAGCCCTGCTCCCGAGGTGGGCACTGGCAGGGCTGCAGTGCCCGCTGTAGGACTGTTCCCTCCCACACAGGGCACAGCAAGGACTTGCAGGCACCTTCTCCTTGCTGTTGGCACCTTGCTGGTCTCCATCCCAGCTCATTCTCACTCAGAGCTGCCCTCGTGGGCCCCCAGGGGTGTGTATCACAGCTGGCTGTAGCTGTACCTCCCAAGCTGCATGTTTTACATGCTGGTGACTGTGTTGTGGCTCAGATCTGGAAATGAGGACGTTTGGAAACAAGGAGGTTTGGAAACAAAGAGATTTGGAATTGAGGAGATTTGGGCACTGAGAGGCTGCTGCTGCTGTGCACTGATGCTGCAGCACCAGACGCTCAGGTGCTACCTGCCGTGTCCAGAGCTGAGCACAGGATCTGTTCTGAGATGTTTGTGCACGTCAGGGCTAAATACAAACCCTTTTGGTGGCTCTAAAAAAGAGTCTCTCATCCTAATGCTTTCCAGATTGGTTTGTCCCTAGAATTTGCATTTAGATGGAGCTCCTTGATGGAGCTTTCTAACCTATCCCTTGATGGGTTAGAAAGTCATGGACAACCATCTCCTGACGTGGAGAAATCAGTAAGGTGGTGTAGCCTACAGGAAAAGAGAATTGAACAAAGTGTGGGTGAAGACAGTGGCATACCTGTTACTGTTTCAAAAATATGATTAAAAGATTAGCACAGGCATTCTTGTGGCCGTGAGCATGAGAGAGGGGACCTGTGCTTTGGGAGTGACTGTCAGACTCCCTGCCTGTGGGAGTGCCCTGGGCATTCCCAAAAGCTCCTGCTGTTACAGTTCAGTTTGCCTGTACTGAGATGTTCACAGTGAAACTAAATTAAAATCAGCCAGAGAATCCAGTGCCTCTAGAGCCTTATTGGAGAGCTACTGCTGCTGGGTTTTTCCTTGTTTTCTCCCCTCCTACTAAAATTAATTCATTTTGAGTCTGATTTTTTTTTTTTTCCCAAATTGTCATTTCCATTTTTATTGGTTTTTCACAAACCTTGAGTAACATTTGCTAAGAAAACTTGCCTTGGCAGGTCTGGCACAGGCCCCTCGGATGCATTTACGAGCCCTGTTTCAACAGCTAGGGTGAAGGGTGCATGACAGACCAGCCTCAGTATTTCCTCCACGCTGTTGTGCCCACCACAGATTACTTTAGTTCTGAGTTATTTGAAAACTCATCCAAATTAAACAAATAGGCTCTCAGCGTTTGGAGTACAGTAATGTGTGGTGTCCGATTTCACGGCATTTCCAGGGAATTTTTAACCAATGTTATTTCTGTCTGTTTGACCAAATTCTGAGGCCTTCGTTGAGGACTCCACTGCAAACTCTTCCTAAGCTGTGCTGTGCACCTGTATCAGGGACAAGCCCTCAGATTTCCACTGAATTCTTACTCAGCAAAACTCCCACCAACTCTGCTCAGATTTGTGGCTCAGGAGCGTCCACAGAAAGGTTTTCCTGATTGCTAAAGCTCCTCGTGCCCATCAGTGATCATTTGCTCTGTATACAAGGGACATTTGGAATGCTCTTTTGTGGTTCAGTTTGATCTGCTGGTTTATGAATGGCATTTTAAAACATATAAAGAATATCTATTCCATGCTTTCTTGCTTTCTAAGGATAGTCTCTGATTCTATAGGCCTGGAAAAAATAGAGGCAATAAATACCTTCAAATAGTTACAGACATAATTCATGCCTTGTAATGCATGTTTTAAAAATCAGGCCTTTTTCTGGCTCATTACCCAGCCTGTAGATTTGATTTTTTTAATTAATGTAAGAACACCTTCTTTATGGCATGTTCATGTTTACCCAAAAGTCACATCATTTTTCAAGCTATACAAGGTGTCAGTGCAGAGGGTAACGAGCGTTACTGCTCACATTCCAAAACGAGCAGCACTTTTAATTTTTTTTTTCCTGAATCTGTCTAGAAAAGGAGAACCAAAAATGTTTTTCCCCAGTAGGATTTGTGTGCCAGACACAAAAGGCACAAAGAAGCCACCAGGTCTGCTGTCACAGGAGGTGTGTGTGAGGGTTCAGCCCCACCGGGCAGCAGCAGCAGCGGCGATGCCGTGAGCTCCAGTGAGGTCCAGCGAGGTCCAGTGAGGTCCAGCAAGGTCCAGTGAGCTCCAGTGAGC